>VDFB02247089.1:0-10405 GCA_007258455.2 Sequoia sempervirens
GATAATTATTATGTGTAGGGACCGCTATCAATTTTTCATCTACCAATCTTTTCATGATTGCTTCAGCAGGTTCCCCAAGGAGTGTGTATTTTCGTTTGGGGAAGAACTTGTTTCGCTGTGGTCCTACCTGATTATCAATGTTGTTTGTGTTTTGGTTATGGGATGGTTGGACCACAGTATTGACTTGTCGATTGCTTTGATTGGTATTTTGGTGTTGTTGTTGTTGGGATGGTGGATTGTTCTTCCGTGGGGCACTAATGACAACTTTTGCGTCAACAACACCATCATTGGTTACATTACGATTCTTTGCCCATGTTCGTGGTTTGTCATGATAATTGGATGATGAGCGGCCTTCTTGATATGATGAAGTTTCTCCCTGCGTGGCAAGGGCTTGTTCGATATTGAGCGCCCTAGGTATCAATTGGTCGTAAGTGGTGACGTTTTGCATTTTGAGGTGGAAGGCCAAGGGCCCATCAAGATTCGCAATGATAGTTCCCACTTGTTGTTCTTCAGGCATGGACCACTTGCTTTGATTAGCTTTGGATCGCCAGCGTTGTAAGAAAGCACCGAATGATTCATTTTTCCCTTGTTTGAGAGATGATAATTCCTGTAAGCTAACCTCCATGGGAGTGTTGAAGGAATAATTATGTATGAAGGCATCTATGATTTCCTAGAATTTTTTGATTCCAGAAAGTCAAGAAAACCAATCAATAGCATTTCCAGCCAAGCTTCTTGGGAATAATCTCATCAAGTACGTTTCATCGTAAGCCACCTCCATGCAATGTACTTGGAATTCCCTGATGTGATCTTCAGGGTTACCCGTTCCGCGATATTTGTCAAATTTAGGGATCTCAAACCCTTTTGGGAATGGTTTCATTTCTACGCTCCTATCAAATGGATAAGGGCATAGGTTTTTTTTTGGTTTTGGTGTCTTTCCTGATTGAAGGTCAAGCACTTGTTGTGACAGAAATTTTATTTGTGCAGTGACATCCAATTGTGGATCAGGAGGTGGAATGAAGGTGTTCTGGGGGGGTGGAGTGGGTGTTTGAATGGGTGGAATGTTTGCTTGTTGTGCCATGTATGCTTTCAACAACGCTTGTTGTTGATCTTGTTGTTGTTGCACTAATAGAGCTTGTTGTTGTGCTTGATGTTGTTGGTCCAACAATGCTTGTTGTTGATCAGCTAGGGCTTGTTGTGCTGCTTCTTGTTGCTCTTGGTATTGCTCTAATGCTTGCTGATATGTGAGTTGTTGGGCTGCTTGTTGTTGTGCAAATTATTGCACTTGTGCTTGCACTCGTGCTTGGGCATCTTGGGCATCTTAGGCATCTTGTGAGCAACTTGTCGCGGCTTGTCTGCGGCTTGGCGGCTGTGCTGACGAAACTTGTCGCGACTTGTGGCTTGAAGGCGACTTGTGTGGCTTATGCGACTTATTGCTTTATTGTGTTGTTGCAACAAAGCAGGCTATTACCACTTGTTGGTACTTGTTGTTGTTGCAGCGATGTTTGGCGTGTTTAGACTTGATTTTGTTAGTGAAACTTGGCGTCGCGGTGGCTATAGGCTTCTTTGGTGTTGAAATAATGTTAGAGCAATTGTTGGTAATACTTTGAATCGTGATTGTAATGGCTTGCCAGCGGTCACAATGGTGGTGGTGGGATTGGAATTGTGTTGGATGGAGTGGTGGGAGTTTGAGATGTGTTTAGAGCGATGGTGGTGGTGGGAGGTTGCGATGTAAGGGGTGTGATGGGGGTAGTGGAAGTTTGAGGTATAGTGGATGTAGTGGTTGGAGTGAATGTGGTGATAGGTGCATTTGGGATGGGTGAAGTGATAGGAATGGTGGGACTAGGTGAAGTGGTAGGAATGGTAGAGATGAGCGAAATAGTGGGTCTTTGAGAGACCATATTTTGATTAGCTATCATGCGTTGGTTTGATGTGGATGGTGTGTTTGAAAGATGTGATGTACCCCCTTGGTTGGATGAATTGATTTGGATGGGGCGATTTATGTTAGGGAAAGGTGGAAGTTTAGGTAAAGGGGAGATCCCTAAACCAAAATATGGTGTTGACGTGGTGGGAGGTGTGAATGGTTTGAATGGTGGAAAATTTTCTTGTGCAAATGAAGAGACAAATCCATAGGGTCTCTCTATTTCGGATGAGCTTGCTTGTACCAAAGGTCTAGACACTTGCGTGTCAAGGGAAAATGATGAGGTGGTATGGTAAGGAACCTCAGATGTATCGATAAATCCAAGTGGGTTGTAAAGTGGGTTTTGATGTGTGTTGAAGAGGGTATCATCCTCATTGATAGTAGGTTCTATGGTGGTAATGGAAGTGGTTGATTGTGGAAGGGTGTTTTGGTCATTTGGTACAAGAAGCTCATCCTCAATAGTGTTGAGAATTGATGGATTTATTTTATCCATTGCGCGAAGAAACTTTTGTAGTTTTGGTTGTTTGAGCATCTCAAGAACTTCTTCCTCACTTAGTTCTGTTGGTGTGATGTCTTCCACCAAGACCTCTTTTTTTGGATCGTGTGTAGTGATAGTGAGGTCTGGAAGTGGTGTGTTTTGGATTTCTAGAATGTTTTGGCTTAGATCACTTGTGGTTGATGTTTCTTGATTTAACTCCATGTTCCTCTTGTGTTGTGATCTTGTTTGAACCATAAAAGAGCAAACTAGGATGTGTAAAAGATCAAAGATGTGAAGATGAAAGGTGTATGATATATGGATGAGAATGGATGTTTTGAATTTGTATTGAAAATCTTGATGTGATGCTAGGTACTTTGGGTTTACTTTGATTGATGTATGTTTGATGTTTAAACTTTGAATTCTTTCTTTTGAATGTTGATGTTTGAGCAAGAGATATCCCCAAGATGTTTGGATGATGATCTAAAAAAGATAACTAATGCTCATAAAGGATAATTTGATTTAGGAGTGAGAATAGGATGTGTCTACTCACAAGCTAACCAAAAGATAATCCAAATTAGTGATGGGAGAAGGATGCATCTATCCACCATTAATTTGAACAAAGTGATAATTCAACTAAGAATGTGCAAAAGGATTCATTCACACACACTTGAGTTGAACAAGTTTGATGTTGATGTTTGAAGAATTCAAAGTCTCATGTTTGAAAAGTTTTGATTTCTACCAAAGGAGCCTAGCATAGTTGTGTCAAGATTTTCTCAAAATGTTGGTGAGATGTTTATGGTTGATGATGTTTTTGATGGATGAATGTTTGTTTTGATCTTAGAATGACCCTAGTTTAGACTTTTGTTTAACAAGACCAAGGTATTGAAGAACCTGTTATGCCCTAAGAAAGGTACCCAAACTCTTGAAACAATCTTGGATTTTGTGTGTAGTAAAATGAATACAAAGTGGGGTTGTCTCTTGAAGCATGTCTATAGAAATCAGCCAACAACTTTTCTCTAAAATCATATAACCTTTCGAGTCTTTGTTGATGTTGTTTTGGGCTAAGTTTCTTTTTCTTGGGTTTTTGTATCTTGACCTTGCTAGAAATCATTGAAAAGACATGTGTGGGGTTCAATTGCTTATCTTTGCTTTTAATGAATTCTTTTTACCAAATACACTTTCTTGATTATGTTTCAAACTAAAGATGTCCTATGTCAAAATTCCTTTTCTTCCCACAAAGTGTTGTGTGGGAGTTCCAAGAAATTGAGGCAAAGGGATTTCCTAGGTTAACCCTAGTTAGAGCAAATGACGATATAAGTTCAAGTGCTAAGAAGCCTCTAAGGACATAATCCCAAGGGCAAGCAACAACACTTAAATTTGTCAAAAGGTATTTGCTCTATCAAAAGGGGTTTGAAATTTGCATGATCATGTTTAAGTGTTTGTTTTCCAATGTTTACGAACAAGCATGTGTTTTGTAACCCAAAAGCATGTACAATCCTATGGATGTGATAGACAATGTTTGTTGAGTCCCCACTTGGACAAGTCCAGCTACGCCTACTTTTAGCCGATGGTTAGATGCTTGACCCCACTGGCTCCCCTCCACGACACTCACTTATACGGGGCAGCCAAGCACCAACACCCATGAAACTCCCATGGCATGCTTTCCATCTCTACTAAGCGTAAAATTGTGGGGCGGCCGGAATAGCGGATTCTTGCATAACAAGCCGGAATGGGATTTTGGCCTTTCTAAACAAGGGAATAAGGACTTTTCATTCGTGGAGATTGACCCATACGACAAGAGTCCCCTTTCGGATCCATCTTGTCAGAATCAACTGTGTGATATTGTCATTTCTTCCAATATCCATATTTATATCCCGGTTGGAAATAATCTTGGCTTTAGAGTGCTATCGGTTGATTCATTCCCTTGGGTGAGTACTTTTTCCCCAAGGCAGGCCCTCTAGGATAACAAGGGATGAGAACCAAAATTAGTAACCGATCAATCTTTATTAGCAATAAAGAGAATGTGCGCTTAAAAATTCCCCACTCCTCCACATAATAGTTTGTTCAATTTTAAGCCGTCGAAGTGTGGAGGTGATTGCTTTGTCTTAACCCAAAGTCATGAATGGAAAAGACCTTTTGATTCTCAAGATCGCTATAAAACGTGAGAGAAGTGCATACGTCCTTTTCCAATGGCTTTAGTCTAAATAAGCCCTCACAAACAAACAAAGCTACACTTGTTCTTTTTAAACCCTCAAAGCAATGTGTGAGTTCATTTTAGAGCACCAAATCACAAGTGAAAAGACATTTGTTCAATTGTTTAATCCATAAACGAAATCTAGTAAGTTGTTGATCCTAAAGTTCTTTTTAATCCTTTTGCAAGAAATAAACAAAAAGAATCCTTTTTAAACCCAAATGAAAGCTAGTGTCCTAAAGAAAGAAAAGGATGACAAATTCTTGAAGAAGTGTTAAACAAACACTTAAGTGTTAAAAAACACTTTGATTAGACAAAATATCATCCCCATGCTCCTCTTCCTTTTGATGTTGATTCCCAACCTACAAAAGTGATCAAAAAATTAGATGAGATCAAAAGCAAAAGGATATAGGGGTTAGATGAATCATTTACCAAAACACCCTAAAACTTAGCCAAGTTATCATGTGTTTTTACTTTAGATGCAAATTTGAAAATTTTAACTCATTAATAGTTAAGAAACAACTACACCATTGGATAGATTACAAAATTCTACTCTATTTCAAAAAAAAAAAGCATAAAAAAAGACCTTCATATGACCAAGATATGGTCATTTTAAAACTGACTCATGGGTGCTAAAACAATGATCATGGGCACTATAATAGTGATCATGGGCGCTAAAAGAATGATCATGGGCGCTAAAAGAATGATCATGGGTGCTAAAATAATGATCATGGGTGCTAAAAGAATGATCATGGGTGTTATAATAGTGATCATGGGCGCTATAACAGTGATCACGGGCGCTATAATAGTGATCACGGGCTCTAAAATAATATTAAAGAGCGCTACAAGAACTGTAAAGAGCGCTAAAATGATGATTTTTTTTAAGAAACGTGTTAGATTTGTAATTCCTTCCCTCCTTCTAGCGCCAATATGTGAACCCCAATTCGAAGTGTTTACAAAAAACACAACAACAAACAATGTTAGAGAATCATTTTGCAAGCATAAACAAGGATTCCCCATGAAATCCATTCACAAAGCTAAAAATAGGAAATAAAGCTAGACATCTAGAATTTAATCACTTCCATATAGGTGTTGTTTGCATTCGTCTATCATATTAATATTAATTTATTAAATTAATATTACACCCTTTGTCCCATACCAATAAAGTATTTAATTTAATAATTAATACTTTGTCTTTTACCTTATTCTTCTCTAAATTAAGTAAATACACTAATTTATTTAATTTAGTCATTCTTCCTCTTTTTTGATTTAAAAATCAATTTAAGGGTCTCACTTTCTCTCTCCTTTGTCATCCTCCAACATTTTCCACTTGCCTCTAACCTTCTGTTAATTAGCCTAATCCAATATTTGCACAACCTTAACCAAAATCATTAACTAAATTTAGCACCTCTTTTTGGTCAATTCTTCCTTTTTTCCTTTTTGATGTTAACCCTCTCTCCTATGTGAATTTTTAATTCACATTTATTTGCTCTAGCTTCCCCTCCTTTAAATGTGAATTTTTAATTCACATTCCATTCTCCCAAGGCTTCTAGAACCTTGGACTTGTCACAATCTCCACATGTGACCAAGTCCCACCTTTTTGGAGCCCACCTTTTATCCTCTAGATCATCCTGGGAATGTGAATTTTTAATTCACATTTATATCCCCAACCACCTTTCCTTTCCTTTCACTCCCACTTGGGGACAAGAAATCCCCTTTTGTGGAAATCCTCTCATCCCCCAAGGTGCATGTCCTTTTCCACCTCATGTACCTTTTTGACAACTCATCTCCACCTCATATCCTCTTATCCACTTCACCCTCCACATGTCAAGATGTATGGCTTGTGGGTTCTCAACCCACCACAACCCTTCATCTTGACCTTGATGAATCAATCCTTGACCCTTGAATTCTCTAGAGAATTCAAAATCTCCTATAAAGCCTTTTCAAGGGCATTTCCAACACTTTTGCATTTTGAGTAACTACATCATCCGACTGAATCCTCAAGCCTTTTCAATCATTTAGCCATCTTTGTTCATCATCTTGCATATTGAATCTTGCATTTAGACATTCAAACAATCATCTAAGGAGCACACAACCAATCCAAGCAAGGGCCAATCAAAGAGGTATCAACAACAAGGGAGGTAAAAGTGTTTTTGTTTTATCTTATTTGCATTCCTTTTCGTTGAACTACTCTTTTGGCTAATCTTGAGGTGTCCTTGGTATTTTGTTATTCATGTTTCTTAGTTAGTTTTGCACATTTAGAGCAGTAGAAATATCAAGGTATACATTTCCACCGCATAGTAACAACACCATACCCCCAGAACTTACACGCAACCAACGTAAATCCTTTATCCATCGTTCATCCCGATACATCCTCGTTGGTGATACGCTTTATCATCGCGGGTATGATGGAATCCTCCTAAGATGTCTGAATGAGACCGAAGCCCAAATGGTACTAACAGAAGTACATGGTGGTATTTGTGGGGCTCACTCAAATGGTATGGCTCTAGCCAAAAGAATCCTATGGGCTGGATATTACTGGCCTACAATGGAACGTGATGCTTGCGAATTTGTAAAGAAATGTCTTCCGTGTCAACAGCATGCGGATTTGATCCACGCTCCAGCACAAGATCTTCAGCCTCTCCTAACACCGTGGCCGTTCTCTCAATGGGGTTTTGACTTGATTGGCAAGATTCACCCACCATCATCCGACGGCCATACCTTCATCATCACTGCAACTGAGTACTTCACCAAATGGGTGGAAGCAATGCCACTTTCCCAAATCACTGGTACTCAGATTTCTAAATTCATCCTCTACCATATTCTCTGCAGATATGGTATCCCCTCCACCATCGTTTCTGATAACGGAAAGCCATTTAAAAATCAAGCCATGAAGCACCTATGCGATACTTTCCATATCCAACATCGTTGGTCAACGCCTTACTACCCTCAGGGTAATGGTCAGGCAGAAGCAACCAACAAAACCCTCATTTGCATCCTCAAAAAGGTTGTCAATAACACTGGAAGAGATTGGCACCTTCACATTCATCCCACCACAATGGGTATCGCACATCCATCTACACCCCAACAGGCGCCACCCCATACTCGTTAGTATATGGAGCTGAAGCCGTCTTGCCAATCGAAGTTGAGCTCCCTCATTGAGAATTTCTTTGAAGAACCTCATCAGCGAAGAAGATGCTCGCGTCGCTCAGCTTGCACAGCTAGAGTTACTCGATGAACGCAGAATACGGGCCTATGATCACCTACAAGTATACCAGAATCATCTAAAACATCACTACAGTAAAAAGGTCTGCCCCAGGAAATTCCAGGTTGGTGAACTTGTGCTCAAGGAAAATCACCGCACTCAGCAAGATCGTGACAAGAAAGGCAAATTTGAGGCCAACTAGTTAGGGCCATATATCATAACTGCCAAATATGGATCTGGAGCTTACAGGTTGACCACTTTGGAAGGGGATCCCCTCGATGAACTTGTCAATATTCTCCATCTAAAAAGGTTCTACGCTTAAGGTCCACTTGGTCTACCCTATCAAAAGTCAAAAGTCAAAAGTCAAAAGTCAAAAAAAAAAATAGTAAAGAGAAATAAATTCGTCCTATGGTGAAAACCACCTCTTGGTGGCACCTTGGATAAGTATGGATGGTGAAAACCTGGTAACAGGCGTCATCCATAGAGGGCTTAATCATTATCTACCTCGTATCCTAGTTACTTTATGTTGTCATCCACACTTTCATCCCACCGCATCAACCTAGGCCGCTTGGTACTTGTTGATTGAGCATTGGACGGCTCACCTTACCTATCCCTCATCCTGAGCTCCCTTATATCCCACTTTGAGCTTATGTCTTTTGTCTGTCGGTCTGTGTCATCATATAGGATCATCCATCGTGTCGGTCTCCATCTAGATCTCATCCTCTTGTCCCACTTCCATCCTTTTATCGAACTACGTTGCCCCTGCGCTTCCACATAGGCAAGGTTGGTCATTTGACCCTCCCCCGGGGCATTTGTCGGTCATATCTTGTGTCCATCATCAGTCACCATTGTCCTCTTTCCGCTTTATCCATGGTCCTTTTCCATGAACTACGAGGGCTCTACGCTTTCACGTAGGCAAGGCCAATCTTTGATCGGCCCCCGAGCCCCTAGGTCTTTAGGTTGTGTCTTGTCCCCTTTGTGGTTGTCTCATCAAGCTATGCCCTTATCTAGCTAATTCTTAAACAAACAAGACCCACTTGTATCAATGAATCCGATCAATTTTAAATATCCTTTATCATATCAATCTTTTCGCTTAGCATTCAGCATAGGTCTTAACAGGATACATCCTTCCTAACAGACCTCATCAATCCCATCCATCCCCTTGATCCTATGGCAATGGACATTTGAAATGGATTATGATCTTTTGATACTTTTGGTTTTTGTCTATCATTTGAGCTCCCTATAATCACTTGTCAAGGCCACCATGATCCATCATATTATGGCGTGTTTTGACTAGTCCACATAGGGGCGTATCTTGATCTTTTCTTTGATTCTGTCTTCTTGGTTGTCCCACATAGTACCCACCAAGATCCTCGGGGTCTTGTGTTATGTTGGGGCATCCTTCTGTGTTTGCGGTTATCCCAATACTGGGCCTGACTAAAGTCTTTTTTCAGACTTTGGGGTATTGGGATAGCCTTCTTGTCTGGCGTGTTTGTCTCATGCATCAGACACTGATCTACCTCGGTCCTCTATACCTTGGTGTGTCGTGTCTTATGCTATAGCAAAAACCAGTGCTCCAAAGATGATAAATTGAATTAGGATTGCATTTTTCATAATCATTGCATTCACACTCACCCTATGGTTTTGGTTGTGCAAATACTTGCCCTCATTCTCTTCCATTCTTCTCAGGATACTGATACCTTTTGACAGATGCCAGACTACATCCATCACCACGTACCCACCTCCCCTCCACTTACCCTACCAGTTCTTATTGGCACCTATAGCCGCATACTGTCCATGCATCCATTGCTACCTGCATTCCCACATGTTAGGTCCATATCTCCATCACCACCTACATCACAAAATATTAGACGCATAACACAACACATCTTGCATATATAAACTATTCATACAAAATCCATCTCACACATATACATACATAACACATCTATCAACTAGCCATCCATATATCTAAACCATCATAGATCCCAATAGGTACACATAACATATCACCATTACCATACATCCATACAATAAGCACATATCTCCAATCATTCATAAACATAGCATAAATGAATATAAGCATGATCATTAACATTCCAACATCTAGATCAACATTTTATGAATATAAGCATACATAAACCAACACATGAGCATAAATAAGTCACTGCATCCATCCACGAAACACATAACGATACACACATATGCATATAGTCCTCCATCATAAATAGAAATATACTACATGGTGCTAATAAGAACTGTCACATATCCATCATACATATATCCATCAATATAGCATGTGTCACATATACATCATACATATATCCGTCACATGACAAAGTACAAAATCCAGGGATATAGAACATCCCTGATATCCATCCTACATAATCCATCCTGCATCTGTCAAAAATATAGTACCCTGTCACCTCCCGAATGAACTCCCCACGTCTGATCTCTGTGGAGACTCAGGTCCTGCCCCTCTGCCAGGTGAAAAACCTAGTGACTCACTGTAACCGCGAGTACGTGTCCCCAATGACTGGGATGGAGCTGGCATCTGAGGTGCCGACCTGGTATAACGGAATCTCTGCTGTGCTGGATCAGGAACCGCATCAT
>VDFB02247090.1:0-10367 GCA_007258455.2 Sequoia sempervirens
TACACATACCCATATAGTGTAATTACTGGAGAGAGAGAGTGGTCAATTACTATAGTTGATTTGCTCTGAGGTTTCTCTTTATTTTGGGTTCTTTCATGTGTAGGTTTCCCTCTTAGTCTAATGACTTGTATCTTATCGTAACTGGACCTTCATAATGGAAACCGTCACCTTTTTCTTGTCCTTTTGTGGATATATAGTTTGAAATGTATCACTTTGAACGCAGTAATCAAGGCCATTGCCCTATTAGTTACATTTTTAAATAAATTCTCAATACGATTGGGATACGATTAATTGTTTTGCTAAATTGTAACTTTAGTCTATATATGGCCCTTCACTCACACCAATTTGTGAATCTAATAATAGGTCTTAAACAATAAAGCCCGAAATTCTTAATGTAAACTCCTTACTTTTTATTGATCGGCCTTGTATTCTTTTGTTGGCTGTTGATCCAACCAACAGTTAACCGATGGTACTATGTATAAATTGCATGTATTCCTTTATAATCAAGCTCACTATCACATTATTCATGGGGCGATGTGAGAGCAATAAATGTAGTCTTTTGTTCTTATGATAGAGGATCAATTTTTGCCAGTTAAACATATAACAGATAGTGTATGTGTATACCCATGCATACCTGTCTTCTTAAACACACATAAACGTTTGAGTGAATATTTATATATATATATTTATTCCTGTATGATTGTTGATGATTTCTTTCTTAGTTTTGTGCTTAATAGTCAAAACCGGGAGCTTTTAAACTGTAAGATATATATATATATATATATATATCTATATACATGATTAGTAATGTTTGAAAATTGTAAATTAATATTTAAATATATATATAAATTTAAAATGAATATAATAGGTGCATGCAAAAGCACAAATTTGATGATTTAAATGAAATGATATAATACGGAAATTGATTTTTATTTATATATAATTGGGAAATTGAAATAAACAAATGGATTTAATATTTTTATTGTCTAGAAGTGAGATTGTAATAAGTTAGTTTATTTTGGGCAATGCATTATTGTATTTTCTTGAAATAGAAATTGGATTTAGGAAATCCTAATGGTAGCTTTATTTCCTGCCTAAATTTTTTATTAAATTATGATTTATTTTGTCCTGGTAAGTTGGGGAATTTGGTTAGTTGTGATTTTGTATGTCTTCCAGATGATGTTATTTTATGAGAGAGTTGTGATTTATGGTTCAACCCTTTGATTTCCCTTGGGTAGTGCACTTGGTTGTAATTTAGTTAAACACCCGATTACCATGAATAGGGATGTGTTGCCTCTTATATTTTGGATTGGGATTTAATATTTGTTTTTACATTGTGTTACCCTTGTTTGTGGATTAAATCCTTTTGTTGTCAAGATGGGAGTGGCGCTCAATGGGGGCTAGGTATAGGAAGATCCGCCAAGGTAACCCATGCAGCCTTGTGATGACACTCTCTTATGACAACAATATGTATTGTGCGCTGATGTACTTGATTCTTTTACTTTGGAAGAAATGTAACCTTTATGTATGTATTGTTCTTGTATGGTATAGTATTATGTGTTTCCTGTGTTTAGAGGCTATTGGTTTTTCCTAGGAATCCATTTATACTATCTCCTAGCACGAGGGATGGTCCTACAGGTACCACTTGGTTGGGTGGAACATGCACCTTACACTGTTGGGTTCCCATTTAATGTTTGTGATGCTGGGATCTACCAGATTGGAGAGCTCACATGTAATAGTTGTTTTGTACTATTTCTTATGTTCTTTTGTATCAGTTGGATACTTATGTATATGGACTACTCCTCATTTGTATTCGAGGAGGATTCTTGTATCAGTGTTATTATAAAATTATTGTATGATCTTCCTCATTTTTGAAATGAGTCTTGTAATTTCATTATTGAATGAATACAATCTATGGATGATTCTTTAATGCACTTTGTATCTAGTGAGATGAGTTTAATTCTTTTGGACCTATTTTCTTTATATCGTGAGTTTAATTTTATATGCTATGGTTAGTTCAGTTTTGTATATTACGAGATTCGAATGTAAGCATTGTCACGTACCTTAGAGGATGTATGCATTAAGTGTAGTTCACTTTACTTGTTATTAATTACACTTTAAAAAAAAATTGTTGCACTTCTGTTTTGTTTGCATCATCCTCTAGGGTTATGTGGCAGGGTGTTACAAGAACTTATAAATGGTTGTATAGCCATGCATCTCCTATTAGTGGTAACTTGAAGGTAAATTGCTTTACAAGAGGATATGTCACTTAAATTAGGTTTATAAGTATTATAGGATCTTCAAATAGTTATGCTTGGAATTTTGAGGCTATCTTTGCTACACTTGGTGAGGCCTCCAAAGACTCATCCAAGACAACAAATGAATAGAGTGTAATAGGATCTACTAAAGGCTTGTGGCATTGAAGGATGGAGGAATTTCCATCTTCTTTGGAGATGGTACTTTGTATGAAAATAATTTTTTATTTCTTTCATATTTTCTTTTTTGATATTGATGGACTTTGAGAATATATATATTGTGAAGTTTAATTTTTGGAGATAGGGAAGAGATTTGTTGTTGAACTCAATATGGATTGTTGTCTAGTAAGTTTACGAGATTGTGATTGATAATTATACAAGTACGAGGGTCATCATACAACTTGATGGAGCCTAATGTTTGTAGATCACAATATGGATTGTTGTTGAATACTTGACATGATTTAGTGGTTTAGTTGTTTAGGAAAATAGAGCCCTATGTTTGTAGAGTTTCATGGATTGGTAGTCCTAGAACTTAGGACTTTAGCTCAAAACTACACCTTTATGAGGGTCATGAGGAAGCTTGATGGAGTTCCATGTGATTTAGGATTTTCTTCTTCAAAGGAAGATCTTCTCAAGAAATTATATCTAGTTTGTAATAAAAAAAATTGTTATGTAAGCCTTAAAGGGGTCCCTTGGAAAGGTAAAATTTGAGTTTTCTAGGGTACATTTACAAGAATGATGTAATCAGGGGGGAAGTGTTAGAAATTTCCATTACATTGTACATAGTTATGGTGTTCCATTTTTATTAACTGATTAACTAGGTGTGTGCAAGAAGTTGACTCCACTTTTCGGCAAAAAAGTGGAAGGTTTTTCCCTAATTTTTAGAATTTGTCACATTTGACCTTAAAATTTGAAGCACTTAGAGATGGAATCTTAAGAAAAGTTACTGATCATAAAATGTAGTACCTGGAATCTAGTTTCCAAATATATAATTTATTTCAATACCTAGATATACAAATTAATTTTCAATAGGCATTTCTAAAAACCATTGTTTAAAAGTCACCTTTTTTTACTATACCATGCATGTGTTCATCATCCATATTTTGATCTAAATAATCATAATTTTCTAAATCCTTTTGGGAAAATATTTTTAACTCACTTAAGCACATTTTTTATATTTTTTTGTAATTTTTTATTGATTTTTTTTGTTAATTTTTTATTGGTCATATTTGTTGTTTTGAAAAATCATTGTACGCACGCATATGATGACCTAAACTTATCATTTTTTTTTTTTTCAAATTGAAAAATAATTGTCTAAGTATGTTTTCTTGCAATTCATTTTACAAAAAAATATCTCAATAAAAGTTATTAAAATACAAAAAACCCTTGATATTTCAAGTTTATGGACCAATTTCATCATAAATTAATTGAAAAATAGAAAAAAATCCCAATTGTAAAAAAAATTACATATTTGGAATTTTCACTATCTGCCTATAAAGGGTTTTAATTTTATCAAAAAAATTTGCAAAAGGGGTCTCAGACATTATGTCCAAAGTCACTATTTTCCTATGACATTGTCATGACTTTCAAGCTGCATGTCAAACAAGTATAAAGCTTAGGTTTGGGTCCCCAAGCTCTATTCCCAAACCAAAAACCAAAAACCTAACCAAAAATTCAAATTTTAAGAAACAAGATCCCATTTTTTTGTAAATCAAAATCTCATTTCATTTTATTTATTATTTAGACCGTTGAAAAGGAAACGAGGTCCCATTTTATAAATGGGATCCCATTTCTTTTTTGACTATTTTTTTAAATTTTTATTGGAAAAATGTTACTATCAATTCTACAACTTGACATGTGCGACCGACTACAACAATTTCTCCTATTTTCTATCAAGTTTTGTCTTTACAGGTCTTCAACTTACAATTCAAATTGAATTTTTGGAAGGAGACATCATTGGAACAATTTTTGAGTGGATTTTTTTTTGTTTTCTACTCATTTGAAGGAGGAACAAAAGAGGAAGACTTTCACTATTTACATTTATTTGTCCTTGAGAATTTTGTAATCATGGGTTCACAAGCTCATAATAAGAGGAAAACTAGGAAGGTATTGACCCCTGAAGAAATTGAAGAAAAGAGAGAGAAGGATGTAGAAAGACAAAGAGATTGAAGAATGAGGATTTGATCAATGAATAATGTTGAAGCATCCAATTCCACAACTATTAAAGATAAAAACATTAAGGAGACCATGGTTGTAGATGATGCTAATTTGCAAGAGGGTAATTTGGAAAATAATACGATTATACAAACTAGTCCTGGTATGTCTTCAAATTCCCCTTTCAATGTTATAGAGAATGTTTCAATAGGCACAAATCCAAGTACATCTTCGAATACACCTTTGAGTGAAATGGAAACTTTGTTTGTATAAGTTTTACAAGATGTTGGATTTAACGATGTTGACATTGATAATATTTGTAGAGAAGAAGATTTTATACAAATTGTTGAAAATGAAAATTGCTTTGTTGTTTGAAAATGAAGATGAAAATCATTTTTTGTTGAAAATGAAAAAATCATTTTATTGTTGGAAAAATGAAAATGAAAATTGTTTGTTGGATGAAAAGGAAGTTGAAAATGAAAATGAAAATCTAGGATGTGATGTTTAAAATGAAAATATTTATTTTTTAAAAAAATTGAAAGAGATGTTTTGGATAATCTTCCTGGTAAGATTTCTTGGAGACAAATAAGAATGCATGCCAATAGATTATACAAAGAATTCTTTTATCGTAAAAAACTTTCATTTCAATGTCAACTAATGATGTAATTGATGAGAATGTGGAAAATGAGATAATTAATGAAAATTTAGGCCATTTGCCAAAACCAAGAAGAAAAAGATCAATCAATTAAACACAAGTTATCGACCATTACCAGTGCCATCGAGTCTATTGCAAAAATAAATAAATCTAAAGATATGAATGCAGCAAGATGAGCTTACAAAAAAAAAATGCACCATATAGTTAATAAAGAAACTTTCAATAAAAGAATGGTAAGCAATATTAGTGAAATTCTAAAAATATATCAGGACTAAAACATTGCTAAGGGAGGCAAAATGAAGAGAAAGTATCAAAAATGATCTAGTCAATCAATGTTGGAGTTTTAATGGTCAACCCTGTGGCCCTACATGAAATTTAATGTTGAAATCATATATTTGATTAAAATATTGACATGATAATACCAGGGTATCATCTAATGCTAGATATTTTTAAAAATTAAGAGGGGTGCAAACTTCACGATCCTCATCCAAAACACCTATTAGATACAACAAAAACTTAATTTTATAGAAAATTTTGTGGTGATTTAGTGTTACCTAGTAATATTAAAATAAGTCAAAGGTCTTTTGAAAAATGTAAACCTTTGTATGTTAAACTTAATAAGCAACAAATATCTTGTTGTTGTAAAAACACATGTTCAATTCCATTAATTTTATGATGTTTTTGATATATACGTTGTATGTAACCACTCCATCACAAGAAACCCCAAAGGACAACTAAGCGTGCAACAATTTTATTTTTTAACACAAAGTATGAATACTATGTTTACTAATGCAACTAACATAACTACGATTACAAGTTAAACACCCAAGTCCCTTGGGGTACACGAAGTGACATTACGTATCTACCCAAAAGCAAGATTTTATAAAAGTAACTTTCATAGCTTCTAACATAACTTCTCCATTTAAACATTTATAAAAGGTAAACATTAAAACAAGAGCAAACCATAAAGAAACTATACAAGATTTCATAGCCATTTAACTTGGAAATAATAAGAGCTTATTTACTCAAACGTAATACATCATCAAGAATATTTTACATTTATGAATAAAGCTTGAATTACAACATGTGCTTATAGAATACATCATTCTACAAATAAATCTCATTAAACAATTATCCAAGTTTACAATATAAGTCAACCCAATACATGGGAGAGTTACATATCAATTTACAAGTTATGACAAAAGTTCAAATATATACATCTGGATGAGCATAATTCTGGATCAAGCTGTCACAACAATCTCTGCATTGAATGGTACATCTACCAAATAGGGAACCCAATGAGGTGCGAAGCATGTTCCACCCGACCACCCCCGTGCTAGGAGTAGTTAAGAAAGGATTCCTAACCAAGAATGTCTAAGGTAACACATAAGACTAAACTCCAACATGGAAAGAGAAATCACACATAAAGGAAACCATAACATCAAAAGTCCACAAACTAAACATGACAACAATAAACACCAAGTCATAACAATAAACCACTTCCAGAGGATTCCAGTTAAAACAACTAAAGGGGAATGCTAGAGGAGAGTGTCATCGTATGACCTTACATGGATTATCCAGACATCCTATCACAAGGTGTCATCTCCATCTATGGTTATCCCGATTGCCTATCTCAAGGCGCCACTCCATAGGGTGACTCATGCGGAATCGTGAATTTCTCGTAAAGACGAGATCACAATTATGCCAACCACGGCCTTCTCAGCCACCTATAGTCTATTGAATCCCTAATAGGCATACGAGGAATCTATAATTATCTTATTAATATTTAACTACCCATCCCCACCTATAGTCTATTGAATCCCTAATAGGCATACGAGGAATCTATAATTATCTTATTAATATTTAACTACCCATCCCCTAATTAATTAGTTAGGTTTTCACTTTTTACTCTAACTCTAACTCTAACGTGGGTTATCCTGACAGCCCCTTTGTGCGTTGGTGCCCATGTAGAGCCACTCTCCCTAGAACCCCCAACACACATCAAAATCAAGGGGTTGAACCCACAAGTACTCAAAACACATGATACAACAATTGCGAGGCAAAAACATCTCGCTATAATCATATGACTCAATTACCTAAACAAAATGATTGCAAACTCAAAGTAGACTCAAGATCACAACCATAAACAAAATGGAATCAAATATCAAATATAAAAGCCACATAACTTAATACACCAATTTCCAAAACCTATGGAAGTTTTAACAATAACCCTATCTCCTATAATAGGTTGACTAACTTAAGGGACTCCACATGTTGATAACCCAACTCAAGAGACCCAAAAAAGAACTCAAGAAAATAAATTATCTAATTATTCAATATCAAGAAATTGATTAATAACACAAATTCACAAATCAGATTAAAATATCGCACTACAAGAAATCCATTCCAGAAGTCAAACTGCCATCTTACTCAAATTGTTTCATTAAATAAAAACACTCAAATAGATTTGAATTAAAGGCACACAAACAAATTTGATAAAATACCTTCTTCAATTTTGTCCAATAAAACCTCAAAAATCATCGTAAATAACTTGCGAAATATTTTTCCATAATTTAACCAAACGAATATGTATGTATATATAACATTTATTTTTATTTTTTTAATTTTAATTAACATTGTAAAATAATCCATATAAATAAATAAATAATATACATACCATATATATATATATATATAAAGAAATGTAATCAACTTTGAAATCTTAGCCAAATACAGTTTTAATTTCAAATAAAATTCTTAAAAACAACATTTTATAATGGTTGGTCTTGACCGAGAGAGTTGTGTGTCCTCCACGGCTGGGAGCCCTTTGACCCACAGAGCCTGCAGGCATATGGGCTGTTGTCGCAGCGACCTTGGTGGCTACCCACTTTGGGGGTGTGGGGGTTGCCCCAAATAAAAATTAATTTTAAAGGAATTTTTGTATGGACGGAGAAAATGGATTACACACAAGGATTAAAAAAATATTTTTGGAGAGTTTAATGATAAACAATATATATATATATATATATATATATATATATATATATATATATATATATATATATATATATATATATATATATATATATATATATATATGTATATATATATATATATATTGTATATATATGTATGTATGTATGTGCTCAATATTGACGTATGCATGTATATGGATGTATGTATATGTATGTTTTGTGGATTTTATGTATGATGCAAGATTTGTATGTATTTTTTGGATTCGCGGGACAAATTAAGTTCTCAGGAACAGTAAATTTACCAGCATAAATTCTTTTGAGAATTTTATTTTCTTTTAAAACAGATAGAATAAATTGGGAAACAAAACACTATATTTAACTACATGAAGTATTTAGAAAATTGCACAAAATTTTTCTAATTTCCTAAGTTTTTCCAAAGAGTTTTTATTTAAAAATCCAGAAGTTTTCTTTTCAAATTCCTCAATTTTAGACAAAGGTTTTCTACAGCAGCTTACAGAGTTACTGTTTCAAGAATTTCATTCAATGAGGTTCACTAATTTTACTGTGTAATTTTCCTACAGGGGTAACGGAAAAATTCTGCAGCCAGGAACACTGTTTTCTATAGAGAAACTTCTAAATTCTACAGAGGGTACAGTCATATCTTTTTAACAAACAAGTAAACTTTTCAAAACAAGAAAGTATTCAAACCAAAGACAGTAAGGAACTTGTTTTTTGAAGCCTGTAGAAGCAAAAGTAGTGCAAAGCTTCGCCTCCGAAACTTCCAGCTTTTGAGCTCTTCCAGAAGCTTCACCTCCAGCCAAAATACCAATCCAGAAAACTCCTACAGCCCTTTGCAAAAAGTTTTTTTAAAAGTAAATATCAGCAAAAACTCCCCAAAACCCCCACACTGTTCTTCAGCCAAAAAATTTCGTGAAGAAATTTTTGTTACCCCCATGCCCATATTCTCTTCGAGAATATTTTTTAACCAGAAACTCATTAAATTCCCACTTACTCCCGTGAACCCCCAATAAAATAATTAATAATTTTAATCAAATTTATTTATTTATTATCGTTTTCTTCTTTTTTTCTAATAATAATAATATAGTTTTATAAGCTATTTAATTAGCTTAAAAATGCAATAGCAAATTTAACATTCTAAATATCAACAAAGCAAATTTTATTTTATTTAAACTATCCATTTAATTGGGAATATTACTCAATTAGCTTAACTATAAATAACTTTAATAACACTATCAATTAAACATATTAATTAATCACACATAACTAACATTAATTAAATTATAAACCAAAATATTAATCAACACTACACAATTACACACAAGGACAAATTGAAACAAAGACAACATTGGACTCACAGATGAAAAACTTGGGACGGGAACTCTTTCTTAACCACTCCTTTTTCAACATCAATCCCGCTGAGTTTATGGGACATGCTCAAACCTGACAAGCAGGTGGAGTCGATGTCTAGTACTTGCATCCTGCATAGAAACAAATTTCATGTAGCATGTAAATCACCATTGCATACACACTGTGAAAGGTAATCACAAGGTAGCAGGGCACTTGCAAGCAAGTGATGCCACTCCGTCCTTTCACCAAGACGCACTAGAAAATACACCAAACATCATAACAACATAAAACTCACAACATCACCATATATATATTATTAAAGAACACAAAATAGTCATGTAACATAATCACCATGAAATGTATCATCTAACAACATATGTAATATCCAATGCAACAAATCAACCAAACAATAAATCCATGCACAACCAAAAAGGTGAATTGATCACCCACACAACCAAGTATGAAATCCAAACATAAGAGTATCAACAACATGAGGGGTATTACATCGGGATTAATAGTAATTTAAGTTAATTTGCAAGTTAATTGTAAACCTCGAATTACAGATCACAAGAGCAAGTGGTTTGGCTATTTTCTATTATGGGGCTCCTATTTGTGAGGAAGTGGTTGTTTTTCTTGGCCAATCATGGATGAAGGTTACAAAAAAGATTCCTTTCCAAAATTTATGACTTTTAATTCATTTTTTAAGCATATTGTCCATTTCCAGGCATAGAAAATTGGGAGTTACAAGAAAGGTGTGAAGGGATTAATTTATAGGCTTTATTTTGTCATTTTTGAAGTGGTTACTGCTAGATTTGAAGCTCTTAATTCTAAGGCATTTATTCTTGTTGGGAGAGGAAAATAATATTTTTTTGCAGGTTTGAAGAGGTATTTGCAGCAGCAAATGGATTGGAGAATCCATGGTTGAGTTTTAGCAGAGGTTTCAGTTGAGGATTTGCAATT
>VDFB02247091.1:0-11010 GCA_007258455.2 Sequoia sempervirens
TTATTTCAGTTCAAATGCCAATACTATCATAAAACATTAAATCCCCATGAATTCAAAACCTAAATTTCATTTTCCTTAAAACCATCGAACTTTACAATTTGCTCTACAACTCTACCTAGACTCGACCAAAAAATATCTAACTTGTTAACTCATACTTTTGGCCTTGAAATCATTCTTATAGAAAATGAATGAGCAAACAAGCATCAAGCCAGAAAGTACCTCTCATTTCACATGCTTTTCTTCACAAAACTCTTGAGGAGAGCAGCTATACCTTCTTTATTTCTCATCCTACGCCCTATTCATGCATCCTACAATTACAACAGTATCCATTGGGCCTCTTACACAAACTACAGTAATCACAAAAAGTGTAAGAGCCCATTTATATCATGTTTGGACTACAAAACACTCAAAAATAGGGTAACCGGGCTGTATGCAAAGAAATGAAGCTTCATAACTCAAATCAATGTCTTAAGCCCTCAAATCAGATTCAAATCAAAGCTAACACATATCTTCATGACTTGGAATTTATTTCACATCAAAATATGGTTGCATGTGACCGTACAATGCTGTATAATAGGAAAAATACAAAACATTTGAAGAAAAACACAAATTTTTGAATGTCAAGAGCTTGTATTTTAAATCATCAACCATCAACAACCATTACAATGTGTAACGTCTGAAAATGAAACAAGCTTTTGCACAATAGACAACAAGAAAGATTAGATCGTTAGAAGCACACATGCATGCAATACTAAATCTAAAATGAAAATTCATTCATTAAGCAACAAAGAACATGGGAAAGTAAAACGTAATTAAAACTAGAACAATCTCACCAATTTTCAAACGTATTTCCATGAATTATCTCGATTGCCCTTCTCCATTTTGCTTGTGTAGTATAATTGCCCTCAGATTTTCAAGTTCGTGCAAGTATAGCCTTATGATAATGATTAGCAAAATATCGAGGATTCAAGACAAAGGTGCTCTCCAAAGTTATCAAATTCGCGAGAGAGATTGGAATGAAGAATGACAAATCAATTTATAGAAAATTGATTATTCGAATGACAGGTCAAGATCGAAAGATCAACGAACGGTTGAGATTGACTGATTAGACATGCATTCTGTTAACTGATAGAAGTGACATAAGTGATTTGAATTAGAAAATAGAATTAAAGATTAAATAAATGATTTAATCTTCAGTTCGGCATTCCAAAACATAAGAAATATCTTTGCATGACAAAGATGAAGATTGATTAAAGCAACTCTCTGTTCGAACGCACGCACAACACTTAATTAATTAAATAAGAATATTTAATTAATCCGCATGTACACGCAATTGAGTTAGAAGTGGATGATTGAATGGATTTAGGCGAAGAGATTACCGAAGGCATACTTTCAGAACATTAAATCAATAGTTAATAAGCGATTAAAATAGATAATAGAGTTGAGTAAAGTGAATATTTGAATAACTCACATAATTATCTAAAATGTAGAAGGAATGTGCTAAAATAGAATTAATGAATTAAATAGTCCATTTAATTTAAAGACTCGATATTAGAAGGATAATTAAAATAAATGAATTTATTTAATTGGTGTGAAGGGGATTTAAATGAATAATTAAATAAATTATGAATTTATTTAATTATAGTTGAAATATGATAAAGAGTAAATTAAAATAATAATTTATTTTAATTTATAGGAAGAACTAAGGTTAATTAGTAAGATAATTAAATAGAAGCGTTTATTTTAATTAATTAGATGAAATTTAGAAAAGTGTGAAGATTAATTAAATATTTAAGATTATTTAATTAATAGAAAGAATAATAAAAGATGAATTAATTAAATAATTGACATTATTTAATCATGACCATGAAGAATAAAATTATGAAGAATATAGAAGTCGCGGGGCTAATAACCCGATTTAGGTGTCTACATTTGCCCCTCTTTGATACAATGTCGTTTAGGCGTTGTGTCAAAGAAAATCAATGAAAATATGCCCCAGTCAAGCTCCAGATTAGAACAGGTGAAGGTATGCCCCCTCGGGAAAATTGACAAATTTTTGAAATGTTCAGAAAAATTTGGAAATGCGCCCGATTAGTCCAGTAGATAGGCAGAAATGCAATGCAGTTGACAGAATTGGGTTCGGAAACGGGAGGGACGGGTACGGGATGATAGAAAACGGAAGTTTACACGGCCAGTAGGAAGAAAATGCCACCTAAGCCCTAGGTATATATTGGAATTGGGGTGAGAAACTATTCATTTGCACCCACCCAGCTTAGAGATTTCAAAATTTTGCTCTGACTTTCAGCGAGGATGTCTCCAGTTCCAGCCACCCATCATCGTGCCTACAGGATCAGGACGTTCCAGAGACCAGCCGGCGCGGACCCCCCGGTATGGACCTAAAACTTGTCTTTTGAAAATTTTTTATTTGCATGCATTTTAAGGTATTTATTGCATTTTTAGTTGTGCGTCGCATTTTAATTTGCACCACATCTGTATGCGCGAACGACGCATCTGCTTGCGAAAAGCCGCATGTGCATTTTAACGCCGACCGGTTAGGCTTAGTTTAGAAAATAACCGCATGTGTTTATTTTGTAACGCATTTGATCATTTTGATACGCATTTGAAATTTAGCTACGCATGTGCATTTTATTATACGCATTTGTTTATGTTGAAACGCATTTGGAATTTTGCAACGCACTTGCATGTTTAGCGACACATTAGAATATGTAGACACGCACTTGTCATTTTGCACCGCAAATGTCATTTTTACGACGCATGTGATGATTATCAGCCGCATTTGATTAATCATGACGCATATGTAATTTGTGAACTGCATTTGTATAAAAGCGACGCATGTGTTAAAAAATGACGCATCCGCAAAATAACGACGCATTTGCATTTTATGTCAAAACATTCATTTTTCACTAGGGTAGATGATTCAGGCTAACATGAGGCATGGTGTTGCAGATTGTTCTTGACCCTATCTACACACGTGAGTCGAGACCCATGACGTTTCGATTCAGAGACAACCTACGGCCGGCCGAGCAACGGACTCTATGGCATTTGGGTTTGTTGCACGTGACCGATATGCCCCAGATTAGGGAAAATCGGGGTTTACTGATAGCACTTTGCGAGCGGTGGCACTCAGAGACGTCTTCCTTCCACCTTCCGACTGGAGAGGCCACGGTGACTTTGGAGGATGTGTATAGGATTTTGAGGCTACCGATTAGAGGGACACGGGTGGTCTATGATACCCAGAGGGGTATAGCTGAGATGTGTAGATATTACCCCCATGCTGACGTTAGACAGCTAGGGGTTGATGACTATGAGATTAGATGGTGGGTATTGGCCCAAAGATATAGACAGTTAGACTGTCTAGTAGCGACACTGATAGGTGGTATTGTACTGCCTGATCGCCGAGGTCATGGATTTCCTATAGGATGGGGAGAGATGTTAGTGGGCATGGTTGAGCGCCGAGTCATATATGCTTGGGGTTCGTGTGTGTTGGGGATGCTATACTTCCACCTTCATGACATTGCCTATAGAGAGGCGCAGTCGATGAGCTACGGTACCACGCTGCTGATGGTATGGGCATGGGAGCACATCACTATATTTAGACCACCGGTTACAGTTGATGTACCTCATGGAGCGCCATATGCATTCCATTATGCGGGGGCCACTACTCAGCACCATATTGGGGACACTGGTTATTTTAGACACGCGATAGATCTGATGCAGGAGTTTACATGGAGACCGTACCTAGGCTGCGAGGTGTGGTTAGATGAGGGCAAGCATTTTCCATTTTGTTGACAGACACAGTATTTAGTGGGACGGACAGTGTCCCATATGCACATCATAGAGCGGCAGTTGCCGGACCGGGTCTTGAGACAGTATGGAGAGGTACAGGATGTACCTCGAGGGAGAGCAGAGTTTGCTCGGTCTTCATGAGAGGTCCTGTTGTGGGGGCCAAAGATTCCAGTCGCCATTGTAGAGGCAGACATTGATGGATTACAGGCGCAGCCATGGGGATGGAGGGGTGGACCAGCAGATCCAGGGACAACCCCAGCTTATGATCAGTGGTGGGCTTTGCACAGGCCGATTCCCTTGACAGATCCAGGGCAGCCAGCACCGATGCGGCTGGCGTGTTAGAGGTCGAGGAGGAGCAAGCGGCGGCGGCAAAGGAGGTGGTCGAGGAGAGGGAGAATTTGAGGTGATGGTGGGGATGATGGCGGAAGGTGGCCGAAGCCAGAACAAAGGAAAATAAAGTCAGCAAGGATAAGGCTGCTCTATCCACCGATCAATGAAGGGAAGAGGAAGGATAACCCGATGGCGGAAAGGGAGAATGGATCTGAAAGGAAGTATTTGTTGGTCGGAGAAAGGTGATCTGGATTAAGCGCCAGGGAGGATAATGATAAGAGGATGATCGAAAGGTAAAGGATCGGATCTGGAGAAGTTGGATAAAGAGGATCCGGAGAAACGAAGTCGCGGGGATGAAGCGAAGGTGCGATATTCGAACAGTTATGGAAGGTCAGGTGGGAGAATGCCTACAAGGTAGAGAGCCAGAGCCTTGATGGAGAGAATCGGTATGGCTGGCGGAGGCTGAGCGGAGATTCCTGAGAGCTTCCGGGACCTTATTATCTCTGGAGGTCATTATGTACAGGACCATCAACATCATTTGCTAGAGAGTTGGTCAGAGCCGGCGAGAGGGAGAGATACTACCGAGACTTGTATGAGGCAGAGGTTCCCTTAGAGAGACGGGCTCCCAGTTTTTCAGCAGCACAGAGTAGTAGGTCTTAGACCAGGACCCACACACGGACAGTGAGCACAGAGGGAGTGGATCAGCCACGCAGAGCAAGGCCATATGACAGACCTCCCACAGCTCCGAGATCAGCAGGTTCCCAGCATCAGTCTCCTACACACTCTCGACATGATGGCAGTGGCAGTTCAGGAAAGAGATACAGTTTTGAGGCCCATTTGAGACATTGTATTTTGATTCGATAGCCTGCAGGCTTCCATGTATTTATGATACATTATGACATTGTGATGTGACACATATGAGCGATATGTATATATGATTTTGGCGGCGATTCTTATGATATGCATTGTCTATTTATTGATTATGCAGTCTTTATTTATACATGTGATGTTTATACGATATGCCTATGTGATGGATGGTTGTATGTACTTTATGTTGTTTATGCAACTAATGCGATAAATTTGATTCTATATGACATATGATTCTATATGATTATGAGATGCAATGTGATGTTATATGTATAATGACATGTGATGCTATACAAATGTAATATGATGTATGTATTTACAGTTTATTACTTATGATATGCAATGTTAAATGATGATTATTGTCTATTATGCCATGATAATCTAAATGTGACATATGCCTACATATATGTATGTTTCTAACATGTATGTTGATGCAGGATGATGTATACCATTTTGTGTCACAGGACTTCATCATAATGCAAGAAAGAAGAATTGTTAATGTGGAATGGAAGATTGAAAAAGAATGAAAAGACACAAGATAAATGTTAGTGTTAGGAATCTTCGATATTTCACCGTATCACAAAAGGTATTGCACTTTATCATCATTGGGCGGGACTAATACAAATGGAGACAAACACCAGGATATGACATAAATCAAGGTGTGCAAGGTCATCCACTTGCTAAAAACAGACAGTCGCAGACAAGGATTGTCACTAACTCATACTAAGGACACAAGTTGCCCCAGTCTTTTTGTCAGGACAAACCACAGACAGCAAACAAAAGAAAAGACAGGTCATGAGATGTCATTGCTCCTCTAAATCCTTCATGGGACATCCTTGAGGAAACTAGTAACATGACTCAAAATCAAATTTAAAAGACAATCGACAGACAGCAGTCAAAGAAAATAGAATTCTGATACGTCGTTGCTTCTCTAAATCCTTCATGGGACATCATTGAGAAAGCTAGTAACATGAATCCTAGTCATCAATTCAAGATAAATGATAAGATAAATAAGCCATAAAGTCAAATAAGCCAATGAAAATATTTTCCAAAAACATGATTTGTTTGTTTGATTTGTTTGATTGATAGAGCCTGATTGCAGGAGATACACATACCGGATAAGACTATGAGTCTAGTTTCGATGTTATGACTATTTGTATAAGGCATGACAAAGCCTGGTTTCAGAAAGACATGTATCGTATAAGACATTTGAGTCAAATGTCGTTGATGTGATAACCTGTGTAAGGCTATGTTTGATTGTTTGACCTTGTCGATTATGCAGGAAGGATGCATCCTGAATAAGACATAAGTTGATTGTTTTGATAACATTTGTTTCCAAGAAGGACACATCCTGTAGCAGAGGGTTGGTTGATCTGTTTGAATTTTTTTGTTTGGCAAGTTGTTTGATTTGACATAGAGACATTGCTGACTTGTTCACCAGATTGATGCATGACTTGATATGATATGTGGACAATTGATCGTGTGTGACAATAAAAACCCTAAAGGACTGACCTAGTGTGGCCTCGGGGCTCATCGTGTGATGTGCCTTGCCTACATTGTACACGCAGAGACCTCGTAGTTCAACTTGACTACGATCGACAAGACTGACTACAAACAAAAGACGTGTGTGACAGTAAATGTGACGAACCCTAATGGACTGACCTAGTGCGGCCTCGGGGGGGCTCATCGTGTGATGGCCTTGCCTACGTTGTACACGCAGAGACCTCGTAGTTCGACACTACCAATGACCTTGTTATATAGACATATGGATTGACTCGTGAATTTGTACAGACAAACCTAAACGGACTGACCTAATGCCTCAGGGGCACATCGGCAGATGGCCTTGCCTAAATCCAGTCGCAGAGGCAACGTAGTTCAACATGACGACAAAGACCGACAAGTGCGACTGACTCTGACTCTATTTTTTGATTTTTGTGAAGTTTTTGATTTTTTTGTGTTTTCTCAGGTCATTTTGTGATGTTTTTGGATTTTCTTATGGTTTTACGCCTCCAACACAGCCAATGTAAGAACCAATATGACACATGTCAAGTGTTTGCCCCCAGTCGAGTATAAGACCAATTAACTACAGATGAGGTAAAATGGGGGGATATGAAATTTGCTTGATGTCAATTGTTCCAGGTTATGGGAAAGACTACCACTTATTAGGACTGATATATACAAGTGATGGACATAAAAGGTAAAAGATATATACAGGATAGTGGACTATGTACACGAATGTGGGCTATATACACGGTAGAGACTATGTACAGGGATAAGGGACTATGTATAATGAGGTGTGCTATGTATAGGGAAGTGGTGTATATACAAGATAGATTAGAATAATAGTAGAGAAAGGAGCAGAGTTGAGTACACATAGCGCCTGTTTGCCAGGTTTTCACCATGGTACCTATCCAAAGCGCCATCGAAGTGGTTTTCACCATTGGACGATTGATTTGTCTTTACTATTTTCCATATTAACTAATTTTTTTGGTGTTACCAAGACGCCTGTTTGCCAGGTTTTCACCTTGATAACGATTTTATTTATTTTTTTTATTTTTATATTTTTACTAAATAAGACAAAGGCTCCCAGAAGCTATGCGTAGAACTTCTTTAGATGCATACTATTGATTGGTGAGGACAATGGTTCGCCTTCAGGAGTAGAGAGTTGATACGCTCCTGATCCAAAAGCTTCCGTAATAACATAAGGTCCCAACCAATTAGGTTCAAACTTTCCTGGTTTGTCTCTTTCTGCTTGATTCTTTGGGTTCTCCATTAAAACCAGGTCACCAATGTCAAAATTTTTATATAAGACCCTCCTGTTATAGCTACGACGAAGGCGATTCTGATATGCTTGAAGATGGTCCAGTGCCTTTTGTCTATGCTCATCCAGGAATTCTAGTCATGGAGTCTTGACACTCGATACTCTTCATCATCAACGTGGCCTTTCAGGGATACCCTTAGGGAAGGAATCTCGACCTCAATAGGAAAAATGGCTTCAGATCCAAAGACAAGTGAGTATGGGGTAGCACCAGTAGGAGTACGGATACTTGTACGATAAGCCCATAAGGCAGGGTTAAGCTGTAAATGCTAGTCATGACCAGCATCATTGACAGTCTTCTTGAGGATTCTAATGATGGTCTTGTTAGACGCCTCCGCTTGGCCGTTACCTTGTGGGTAGTATGGAGTAGAGAAGTGATGTTGAATATGAAATTGATCACACAAGTGACGGACTTCTTGGTTCTTAAATGGGCGGCCATTGTCAGTGATTATAGACTGAGGGACACCATACCGACAGATGATATAGTTTAAGATAAATCTAGAAATCTGTGTGTTGGTAATGTATGTCATAGGAATGGCTTCAATCCACTTCGTAAAGTATTCAATGGCAGTGATAATGAACTTGTGTCCATTAGATGAGGTGGGGTGGATCTTACCTATGAGGTCGAGTCCCCATTGGGCAAAAGGCCATGGTGACGTGATAGGATGGAGCTCCTGTGCTGGGGCATGTATCAAATCTCCATGAACTTGGCATTGGCGACATTTTGTTACAAAGACATATGAGTCTTTTTCCATAGTAGGCCAATAATAACCCAGTCGCATAATCTTTTTAGCTAAGGTAGGACCACTAGAATGGGATCCACATATACCCTCATGCACCCCACGCAAGGTTGCTTGTGCTTCAGTAGAATCAAGACATCTCAGTAGGGTATTATCTAAAGCGCGTCTATATAGGGTGTCTCCGACGATGGTATATTTGGCTGACTTGCGAAGGAATTTCCTACATTGGTTATTGGATAGGCCAATGGGGATGACTTCGGCATGAAGGTAATCATAGATTTCTTTGTACCATGGGGAATCAGGACCAACAATGTCACACACCATTTCAGAATCTGGGATATCATAGGCAGGGACCAAAAGCTGTTCGACCAAGAACTCAAACTTAGGCACGTTGTTAGGAATGTCAAGGAGTGAGGCAATTGTAGCCATAGCGTCTACTGCTTTGTTTAAAACATGAGGTATCTGATGAAACTTGACTTTGTCAAAGTAATCTTTAAAACTATCAGCCATGCGCTTGTACGGAGCAAGCTTCTCATCCTTAGTCTCATAATCATCATTTACCTGTCTTATTACTAGTTGAGAATCACCATATACCTGTAGGTTCTTGATTTTCCACTTGACCGCCATGCGTAAACCTGTCACTAAAGCTTCATATTCCGCCATGTTGTTATTGCATGGAAATGCAATCCTGAATGATTTAGGGATGGAATCACCCTGTGGTGTGATAAACAATATCCCAGCCCCTGAACCATGATTTGTATGTGAGCCATCAAAGTACAGTTTCCATGTTATGTTTGTGTCAAAAGTGAATATGAACTCATCAGGAAAGTCTGCCACTAATGGGTGATCTGCCTGTATTGGTGCGTCAGCTAATTGATCAGCAATGACCTGTCCTTTAATAGCCTTTCTTTCTACATACTGAATATCATACTCACTAAGTATCATAACCCACTTAGCCAGACGTCCTGTTAATGCTGCCTTACTGAGAAGATATTTCAGAGGATCTATTTTAGCAATCAACATTGTTTGATGGTTTAGCATGTAGTGCCTCAGTTTTTTTGTAGCAAATACTACTGCAAGACAGGCACGTTCAATGTTACTATAGTTAAGCTCATAACCAACCAAAGTCCGACTGATATAATAGACTGCCCGTTCATGACCTTCATCGTCATTCTGTGCAAGCAATGCTCCAAGTGATGAATGGGTTGCTGTGATATAAAGAATCAATGGTCTTCCTTCAACAGGTGGCATTAAGACAGGTGGTGTAAGTAAATATTCCTTAATCAATTGAAAAGCCTCTGCACACTTAGCTGTCCATGCAAATGGTACTCCTTTCCGAAGAAGATGTTGAAAAGGATGTGTCTTGTCTGCTAGTTGCACTATAAACCTTCTAATAGATTGCAACCTTCCCTATAATGTCCTTAGTTGACTGAGATTGTGGGGTGGTGGCATGTCCATGATTGCTTTCACCTTAGCCGGATCCACTTCAATACCTCGTCTTGAAATGATATAACCTAACAGCTTTCCTGACTTGACTCCAAACACACATTTCTTTGGGTTGAGTCTCACATTATACTTCTCCAGTCTCTGAAATACCTTGTCTAAAACCTGTAAATGTTTTGCCCTTGTCTTGGATTTTACAATAAGGTCATCGACATAATCCTCCATACAAGTGTGTACTAGATCATGAAAGATAGTAGTCATGGCACGTTGATAGGTTGCTCCTACATTTTTGAGTCCGAAGGGCATAACATTCCAGCAATACGTTCCCCAAGGACAAGTAAAAGCCGTTTTATGTTGATCTTCAGCTGCAATTTTTATCTGGTTATACCCTGAGAATCCATCCATAAGGGACAACATCTCATATCCTGCTGTCATGTCAACTATCATGTCTATGTTAGGCAAAGGGAAGTCATCCTTAGGACAAGCCTTGTTGATATCTCTAAAATCAGTGCAGATGCGAATGCCCCCAGCTAGTTTGGTGACTGGTACAAGATTGGAAATCCAATCTGCATAGTCAATAGGTCTGATGAAACCAACGCCTAACAATTTCTTAAGTTCTGCCTTGACTAATAAAGCAATCTGTGGATGCATTTTTCTCAACTTTTGTTTCACTGGTTTGGCACCTGGTTGTAAAGGTAAATGGTGTAGAACAAGTTCAGGATCTAACCCTGGCATGTCCGCATATGACCAAGCAAAATTTATCTGTCTCTGTGCAAAGAAGTCGTGGAACTCAGGCTTTTCTTCTGTTTTCAATGACGCTGCAAAATAAACCAGTCGTGGATTCTCTTTTGTGCCTATGTTGACCTCTACAGTTTCTTCCACGAGCATAGGTGACTTTTCCTGTGTAATGGGAAGAATGTTCAAACCTCCATCCTTAGGCTCCTCATAGAGGTTTTCACCTTCGGATGCGTCCTTTCTTTTTACTTTTTCATTGTCTAGAGGTGC
>VDFB02247092.1:0-22647 GCA_007258455.2 Sequoia sempervirens
AAACATGGGATCATTTCGAGGCTATGGGTCACTTGAAGTTGAAATGAACCTCTGGAGAAGGCCGACTTCCTAGTTGGTAGTATCACCTGACTACTAATTCCATAAGGGAAACAGAGAAGGAGAATGTATACAATGAAAGTTAAATCCTATGGTGATACACCACATTGATAAGAAATCATGGAATAAAACAAGATGAACATACACTGGGAAAACTTAATGGAAACCATTTCACTTACTCAACATAACCCCTTTAGACCTATGCATAATTCTTAAAAGGCTTGATCTACAAATGTATCTTAAGGAGGAAAGATTAATTTCACAGCTTTAAGGTATGAATACAGATTTAGAAATACATAGTTGAGAACTTGCATAATCTAAAATATAGAAATGAGAGTAATACAAACATTGATAGTAGCTTCCAAGGTAAACTCTATGTTGTATTTCAAATTCCAGTTGAGTTACAAAGCATACATCAGCTGAGAAAGGATTGTTAAAAATCATTGACTCCCCAGAATGCATAATCTGAAGTGCTTACAAAAAGGAAAAAAATGCCTTATATACCAAAAGTGTGTCAGCCCCTTAGGGTTTGCAAAAATATCAGTCCTCAGAAAAATCTATCCTTAGATCTTTGGATTGAAAGTAATACTGCATTCCTGCGTGTCCTTGTTGTCCATGTTGGTGAAGGATCATTTCCCTGAGAAGCCTTCAGATCTTTCACAGCTACTGCATTCATTTTTGGTCCTCATGTTTGCCTTTGAATCTCCTGATGAGCTGCTTTGAATGCTTCAAATCTAATCCACATCGATTCACTCCGTTGATCCCCTTGGCACCGGTCAAGCTGCCAAAGATTCACACATAGCTCTCTTTGATTGGTTGGGCACATTTGACATGGATTCCTCAATGGTCAAAAGCATGCTCAATCAAAATTGCATCTTGGCGAGACACTAGAAGTGTCTCATCGATGCGATTATGCCCCTCTGAAGCTATCGGTATAACATGACACTATCGATGAGAGCTCCTATCAAGTTCGTAAAGTCATACTGATATCACTAAAACTATTGGGAAGACTCACCTCCTTCACTGAGACATCATGTTGAACTCCCCATTCTTTAGTGAAGGCATCAATTTCAGGGAGACTCCTACCAGTCCCTGGGACTTTATAACAATGACTCCTCTTTTCCCTTGAGCTCCAAAATTTCATTTGGTGAAACATTCCTCTGATGGTGTGGCCTCATGGTGAAAACACCTTGCTTTGGTGAGGAATTCTAATGGGCTCCCTCTGCTCTATCAGAGAGTCTTTATTGGGTCAGTGAGACATCATGTTGGAACCACCAGCTCATGCCAAAGGCAACATTTCTTCCTATTAGAGAGAGATTGTGCTTGTCGCTAGGATGTTATAGGGAAGTCTATCCCTTTTCCCCATGGACATCTCACTTCGCCAAGACATCCTCATTCACTGAGACAACATGGAAAATTAAAACCCCATGGTCAGGATTCCTATCAACTTCAAATATCCATTCAACGAGACTATATTGGGTCAGTAAGACATTTCGTTGAGTTGCTTTCTTTAACCCTATTGAATTCACCTCAACAAGACCATATTGGGTCGACAAGACTTCATAGTGAAGCCTTCAACCTCTTGGTGAGCTCCAATTCCACTTCGGCCAGAGCTTGCTTAGTCGATGAGACCTTCCACCGACCTCCTCTTCATTCTCTGAGCTCACTTCAACATATTTTCAGGCCCTTCATTCTTTGGCGAGACACCATCACGTCAGGGAGAGATCACAGTGAAGGTACAATCTTTCGTCAAGCTCACTTCACTTTTGGGAGACCCTTCTATCTTGGTAAGACCTCCAAAGACAAAATGCTACCCCGAGACCCTCCATCATCGTTAGGAGTTAATGCTTTTGCTGAGACATTGTGGCAAATCTACTTTGTTTTTTGCCTAGGCCAAAAGTTGGCAAGACTTTCAGATGAGGGCAAGATGTCACAATGAACCCTTCTCATTATCAGCAAGGCAGCACACTCTCGATAAGACCTCATGGTGAAAGCAAAACTACCTCGGTGAGCTTTCCTCATCTTCTATCAACGAGAGTTTATTGATGTCACCCCAAGCGCACTCCATTCTACCAAGCTCTACATTTCATTTGGCGAGACTCTGGAAAGTTGGGAAGACTTTATAGAAAGGTCTATTAGTCATACTGATACCCGCTTCCATCGCTGAGACCACACCATGTCGGTAAGACATTACTCTGACAGCTGGAAGCTACATTGATGTCAAATATGTTGAGGAGACCTCCTGCATTCGGTGAGACATTCTGGCGAAGGCACCAAACTTCGTTGAGAGCCCATCCTTTGGGAAGACATCTTGCCGAAGGAAAAACTTCAAGCCGAGAGCCCCCCGGTGAACTACTATCGGTGTGACCTCTTGAATTCGGCAAGACCTTTTGTTGAAGATGCTTCCCCTCACCAAGAGTTCACCCTTCCTTTCGGGGAGAGATCACCATATTAGTAAGACCATTTTCTGAAGGCACAACCCTATATCAAATGCCTCATCCCCTTGGTGAGACACTTGTTATTGGGGAGACTCCTACCGAGTTTCATTACTATCATCGAGAAATTGGCCCATAGGCCAGAAATTTTCCCAAGACAACCATCCTGCGCTAGGAGCACTCTATTTCGGTGTGATTTCACTCCTTCGGCCAGACCTCATGCTGAGGCCTTCATTTTCTGGCGAATGCATTTCATATCGGGGACACCTCTTAGTGGTTGCTAGGACATCTCCCCAGTCTTTATTCCTTAGACTGAAGCCACAACCCTTTGGCAGGAGTCATAGTGAGGGCATCAACTTCGCCAAGACCTTGGTCTATTGGCCAGACCTCATGCCAGCTCCTTATTCTTTTGGCGATGAGTTTACTTTCTCCTTGGTCAGGGAGACATTGCTATATTGGCAAGACCCTTTACCAACACTGCCTTACTTTGGCGAGACCTCTTCCAATTGGTAATACTTCCTACCGAAGCCGCCACACATATGCTGAAGGTGTCCTGCTTCAGTGAGACCCTTTGTTGTCGGTGAGACTTTATACCGAAACCCCCTCGGGTTGTAGCATATCTTCACTCGATGACATCCCCTTTCACTAAGACTCTCACCAATCACCAAGACATCTCCCTAAAATGATTTTATTTCCCTGATGCAACCATTTCCTCCTTTCGACAAGACCACATCTCTGTCCGTGAGACCTCATGGTGATGAATTCAACAAGAGCCCTTTTAGTCGGTGAGACATCTGGAAGGTCTTGGCGACTCTCTCCTTAGAGGATTTTCGTGCCAAACTTGAACAAGGCAGGACTCCCAACTGAGTTCCTCATGACCTAGCATCAGATAGTTGACTTTTTGCCTTGTGTGAATGTTCCATTTGGCCTTCTCAAACCTCTGTCACATGATTTATCTTGCCTGATTGAGCCCATTGGTAAAAATTGAGCAACATATCTAGCAACCTCAGCTGGATGTTTGCCTGCTAAACATAGAAACTAGTAGCCAAAACTTGTCCATTGGATATGGAGTCATTAGGAAGCTTAGAAAATAAATAAAACCTAAGCCTTGGACATGGCTACAATTTGTTTGAGACTCATAGAACACAACTGGTTGCGAAAAAATGACAAAATAGGGGAAACTGAAAAAAAATATTTACTGTGCTGACACACCACTTTTAAATGGAAAAACATCTAAACTAGAGTGCAGAAGCACTTATTGGAAACATAAACCTAACCTAATATGTACAATAGAGGAAATCCATCAGACTTGAAAACAAGGCTTGAGGTGTATCCCATTGACTGGGATAGGAATTACTTCACCTATTGTTGTAGCCAGTTGATAAGCATTGTGTTCCTTATAGTCTTTGATAATAAATGGACCTATCCACATGTTGTCAAACTTAGTGTGATGGCCTAACCTACTTTTCAAAACATCCCATTTCAGCATGAGATCTCCCACCTTGAATTTTTTTTCTGTAGCCTTCTTGTCAAATATCTTCTTTGTTTGGAGCTGATGATACTCCAAAACCTTCATTGCTTTGTCCCTTGATTCTTCGAGCTCCATGAGCTCTACATATCTCATGGACATTGGGTCCTATTCCTCAAACATCTCCAACTAGTGAACAATGTCTAGAGCTAGAAGCTCTACAAATAAAGGTAACCTGGCCTCCTTTCCATAAACTAACATGTATGGTGAATTACCTATAGACCTCTTAGCAGTCACTCTATCTGCCCAAAGTGCATACTTTAATTTAATGTGCCAGGTCCTTTGATTATCCTCCATTGTTCTTTTGATAATCCTGATGAGATTCTTATTTGTGCTTTCAGCTAAACCACTACCCTAAGGGTAATAATTTGAGGATGTATTCAAATTAATGCCATGCTTAACATCCCAATCAGTTAATCTTAATCCCACAAATGCAAGAGCATTATCAGATATGATAGATTCAGGAACTTTGAATCTAGTGACTATATCTTCATAAAAGCTCAAAACTCAAGACTCTTTTGCTTCTTTCAAAGCTATTGCTTTTGTCCACCGTGTGAAATAGTATGTAGCAGTGAGCACCCACCTATGACCAGTATTGGATGGTGGATTAATTGGCCCAATGAAGTCGATGCGCCATCTTATAAACGGTTGCTCCACTTGAATTGGATGTAGAGACATAGCAGGCAACTTTTCCTTTCCTAAAAATAGAGCACATTTCACACACTTTTTTGACCATGCATAAGCATCTTTAAATAAGTTAGGCTAGTAGTAACCAACTCTCATTATTTTCCACGTAGTAGTTCTTGGAGCAAAGTGACCTCCTGTAGCTGCATCATGAAAATCATCAAGTACCTTTTCAATTTGATCACTGTGAATACATCTTAGTAGAACACCATTTATATCTTTTTTAAAAAGAACATTATTTACCAGCACATATGGTATGGACTGTAGTCTGAAGTATCTTCTTTTAGCTCTATTCAAACCTAATGGACACTCACCAGTTTGTAAAAATTGGGTCATGTCTTGAACCCAATTAATTGCTACAAGAGGCACATCATCTTGAGCATTCTGAAACTCATTTGTATTAGCAAACACAACATCCTTTCCTAATTCATCTTCACTACTTGACCCTATAGCAAGCTATTCATAGAGACCTTTACCTCTAACTAGTTTGGTAATTTTGATATCCACATCATATTCCATGACCTTAGTGATCCACCCTACTCTTTTTTCATTCAGATCTTTATTCAACAAAAATTCCTTCATACTTGAGTGTGCAACCAAAATATGAATCTTATTGTTTGAAACTAGAGGCTTAAACTTCTTCAGGCTTCTGATCACAGTGAGAACATGTTTCTCAACAAACATATACTTCTCTTCATAATCAGTAAGCACTTGACTGAAGAAAGCTATGGGCCGCTCTAAATTATCCCTATTTCTCTGAACCAACATAGGAGAGATTGAACTACTGCTACCAAAAGTATACAAAAAAAAATCTTTAGAGAAATCTGGATTTACCAATGTCAGAGCAGATGCTAAAGCCTCCTTGATTTCTTCAAAACTATGCTTTGCTTCTTTTGTCCAATTGAAAACTGCGTTCTTTTTTAGCATGGTAGTCAAAGGTTGTAGTAAATTTGCAACATTAGGAATGAATCTTCTTAAAAATTTAATCCTCCCTAAAAAGATTTGCATTCCTTTCTTATTATTAGGAAATATAAGATCAAATATAGCTTTGACTCTTTCAAAATAAATGGTAACTCCATCTTTTTATACTATACAGCCTAATAGTCTACCTTCATGAACTGTAAAGATAATTTTTGTAGGATTGAGGGATATCCCATACTCTCTACACTTTTCAAAAACTTGCTTGAGATGTGATAAATGTTCATCTACATTTTTTGAATACACAGTTATGTCATCTAAATAAACTAGCAGACATTTTTTAATTAAATTCTGAAACGCCATATCCATGGCACGCTGAAAGGTGGGACCAGTGTTAGATAAACCAAAAGAATTCTCTTGTAAGCCATAGTGCCCCATTTTGTTGTAAATGCTATTTTATACTGATCCTCCTCTTTGACTAGAATCTGGTTATAACCAAAATACCCATCCAGAAGAGAAAATGTTTCTGAACTAGCAACAACTTGGAGAATTTGTTCCATAGATGGTAAGGGATAATGATCCTTTAGAGATGCTCTGTTAAGATCTCTAAAATCTACACACAGTCTTATCTCACCACTCTTCTTTCTAACCAGAATAAGATTAGAAACCCAGGATGTGTGTTTAATTGGAAATACAATACCCCCTCTACCAAATTGGTCATCTCTTTGATCATCAAAGTTTCAAGTTTAGGGTTCAATGGTCTCTTCTTTTGTCTAACAAGCTTGACACCAGGTTCTAACTCAATTGTATGTTATGTAATGTGAGGATCATACCCTCTTAAATCAAAATATTTCCAAGCAAAAACATCATGATACTCTTGGCATAAAACAATGAAATTTCTTTTATCCTCAACTGAACAAATTTTACCTAATTTGAGAAGCTTACCTTTAAAAATTTCAACCTCCTCATAATGATCCTCCTTGACCTGAATGCCAACTTTTCTCTTTTTAAGTTGATCATCAGAGTTGAATATGGAATCCAAGGTAACCAACCCTTTGGGAAGTTCATTTGTCTTCAGCTGTATCACTTGATCCTCATACCGCTGCTTAAGTTTTGTTTGATTAACCATGGAGAACAGATCCTCCTTGAGAAAAAAGGAAAGAATATGTTCATCGCTATCAAAAACCTACTAGTGAATGTTGTTATCAAGAACTGAGGGCCTGATAATCACCTTGACATACTATTGGGTTTTTCCTCTTTTGATATCACCTGGAATATCGAACTATGCTCCAATGGTGCAAGCTTGTCAACATGCTTGTTCTAGTTCCTTGGAATAGATACTAAGTTAAAGGCATCAAATTCCTCAATCACATTCCACACTTTGTTTCTATAAGACTTTAGTGTGTCATTTTTAGCAACATTCAGGCCTCTTATTTGATTGAAAATTAACTCACTGTCCCCATAAAATTTCAAGCGGGTTATTCCTCTCTTCCTTTCTCACTCAAGACTTTGAACAAGGCCCTCATACTCAGGAGTGTTACTAGAGTATGCGAAAGAAAAATGGAAAGTAGAATAATACCTATCACCCTATGGAGATACAAGCATTGTGCCTCCTCCATCTCCATTCTTGCTCTTGGAACCATCAAAGAATATCTCCCAAAGTCCACTTTGTTGTTGCAACAACTGACTTGAATTCTTCTCAAGGTTTGGAATCTCTATGTCAGGCTCAAGCATGACATAGTTTCCCATACTAGCATCTTGAATGAGGTCTCTAGGATTGTCCAACACATTTTCAATTTCCCACTCATGCAACAGCACATCAAGAACAACTTATGCTTGAAATTCTCGAGTGGCAACCAACTCACTATCAGTAAAAGAGACACAATTTGTGTTTGCAACAATAGGGATAGCATTGATGGGACCTGGGTTATATGGCTCGATATGATCTTTAGCCAACCTTTCAGATTTAATGGTAACCCTAGTTCCATGTCTTGTTCTAAACAACATATGTGACCAATCAGCTGACACATAACCACATATCTTGGCTGTAAATTCTCTTGATAAACACAAGGAAAAGAAAGGTGGAAGGTCTATGACACATATGTCTTGGGGAACTGAAAAATTAGGACAAGCATGAAGGGCGAGACTCAAATCTTTAATAATACCTAATGTATTAATAGAGGTACCATCCAATTGAATTACTCTCTTCTCGAAAGGCTGATACTTTAGTCCAAGTTTGTCAGCAATCTGCTTTGGCATCACTGAGCTACTAGCTCCACTATCTACCATACAGTTATGAACTAACTTGTCCCCTATGATTATTGATACATAAAATGGAGGTGGTTTAACTCCTTTTCCTATCTCTTTACCAGGCTATTGATCATTTCCTTGAGGATTATTTGTTAACACAGCTCTAACTTGACCTATTGAAAACTCAACTTCATTAGATGTTTTCAAACTTGACAAGGTTGACTGTAATATATCCTTTTGACCTAGGATGGCTAATGAGTCCCACATAGACATTGTAACATTCATATTTTTCATACTATCAAGAATATTAAAGGGCACAACTAGGTTCACTTTATAATGTACCTTTATGCTAGTGTGATCAGCTTGCAAGTGTGGTTGCTCCCTGATCGGGAGTTGTTGATCTCGTTGAAAACCACGAGTCACTTGAGATGTAAGTGGTTCCATAGTTTCTACCTTTCCTTTATTAGCTACTTGATCAAGCTCAAATGCTCTCTTCTTCACGCTGGTGTTAGCTACAACTAGAGAATTATCTACATTTAATCCACAAAATTCTTCACCTTGCCAGTTAAGTAGGGTAGTTTCATGGGTAGGCTGCTCTTGGTGTTGTGGAGATGTATCATTGAATACACTCTATTGTGAACTTGAGGCATTCTATACCATAAGTGCCTAATTGATGAGTCCATTTGAGTAAGTGGTTTGATTGTGAGGCTGCTTGCAAGGGTAGCACCACTCATAATCTACTACTAAGTTGTTTTAAATAGGAACTAGATCCTTGACTGTACTAACAGGGGTTGGAGCATAAGCCTGAAAAGGTCTTGTGTTCACGTTCTATCTTGGGCCCTGGTAATTTCCTTGGTAAGCTTGTCTACTACCTTGATATGCTTGTTGCTAACCTAGATTCTGCTATTGATAAGGCCTACTATATGATTATTGCTTCTCTAAGCTCACAAGCTTATTTCCAAAAGTCTGCAATAGACTTTTGATTTCCTGTAACTCATTTGGAGAACTTGAAGCACCATTTTCTTATGTTACAGCAACTAGAATAGGTGGAAAAGGTGCAAAAGGTGGTATCTGCAGAGGAATATTTGCATGAATCTTTGGGAATATAGGCATTGGTGGCCTAGGAGCAAGTTTACTAGCATGTATTAGGCTATTTTCAGCTTTGATTGCTATTTCAAAATCATCTGGTAGAGAAAACCCTCCCATTCATTATATCATAACAACTATATCACTGTTAAGAGCCCTCAAAAAATACAAAAATGCATATTCTAGAGGTGGTCTCACTGTTGTAGGTATTCTATCCCAAGTTCTTTGAAATTTGAAATTGAAATCATTCATCTACTCTTGTGGAGCCCTCTTAATTGTAGTTAATTGTTCCAATAGAGACAAGTTATCAGACCTGTCTTGAAATTATTTATGCAACTTGTCTCCAAATTCGTCCCAAGTTGCAATTGAACTGACTGCTAAGCCCCTATACCATTGCACAACTCTTTCTTTTAGTGAAACACCTAGTAATCTTACTACAACATCCTATTGGGTTATGTGATGGAGTCCACATAACGAAGCCACATCTCGCATGTGTTCAATCAGGGTAGTTTGATCTTCCCCCGTGAAAGTTGGTAGACTCTTCAAGGCTGCCATTGGGATGTCATTGTGTTGTGCCAAATTCAAGGGGCTACCTCTATTAAAAGCAACAAAATGTTGATTCCTTGGAGCAGCCATTGGAGGTGGCTGAGGTGGATTTACTGGCACTCTAGATGAAGCCAAAGACAAGACAACATTGTGAGATCCCACAAATGGAGGAGTAGATTTAGTTCTTCTAGTATAGATACTTATTGTTCTTTGCCTTTCTATCACTTTGCCTTGTCTTCTGGATGTGACAACTGCAAATATTCGAAAGGAACTAAGTTGCTCCTTGTCTGAACTTTTCTCACAAACTATAGAAGGCACTGATTCTAAAGTTCTTCCTCTTTATGGAGTCACCAAGTATTCCAGAATGACTTCTATGGTGTCCTAAACTTGTTGGCTGCATACCAAACCAGCAATATCAAGTGGAAAAATTCCCACCAGGTGTGCCATAAACTATTGTCAACTAGAAGTGCACCCTATGCACAGTGATTGAGATTGAGCTTTCTAGAGAAACATGGGATCATTTTGAGGTTGTGGGTCACCTAAAGTTGAAATGAACCTTCGGAGAAGGCTGGCTTCCTAGTTGGCAGTATCACCTAACTACTAATTCCCTAAGGGAAAGGGAGAAGGAGAATGCATACAATTGAAAGTTAAATCCTATGGTGATACACCACATTGATAAGAAATCATGGAATAAAACAAGATGAACATACATTGGGAAAATTTAACGGCAATTGTTTCACTTACTCAACATAACCCCTTTAGACCTATGCATAATTCTTAAAAGGCTTGATCTACAAACGTATCTTAAGGAGGAAAGATTAATCTCATAGCTTTAAGGTATGAATAAAAATTTAGAAATACACAGTTAAGAACTTGCATAATCTAAAACACAGAAATGAGAGTAATACAAACATTAGTAGTAGCTTACAAGGTAAACTCTATGTTGTATTTCAAATTCCAGTTGAGTTACAAAGCATACATTAGTTGAGAAAGGATTTGTGAAAATCACTAACTCCCGAGAATGCATAATCTGAACTACTTACAAAAAGGAAAAAATTTCCTTATATACCAAAAGTGTGTTGGCCCCTTAGGGTTTGCAAAAATATCAGTCCTCAAAAAAATCTATCCTTAGATCTTTTGATTGAAATTAATGATGCATTCCTGTGTGTCCTTGTTGTCCATGTCGGTGAAGGATCATTTCCCGAAGAAGCTTTCAGATCTTTCGTAGCTACCGCATTCATTTTTGGTCCTTGTGTCCACCTTTGAATCCCTTGTCAAGCTCCTTTGAATGCTTTAGAGTTGATCCACGTCGATTCACTCCGTTGATCCCTTTGGCATCGGTCAAGCTGGCAATGATTCACCCGTAGCTCTCTCTGATTGGTTGGGCACATTCCACATGGATTCCTCAATAGTCAAAAGCACGCTCAGTCAAAATCACATCTCAACAAGACACTGGAAGTGTCTCATTGATGCAATTATGCCCCTCTGAAGCTATCAGTATAACATGACACTATCAATGAGAGCTCCTATTGAGTTCACAAAGTCAAACCAATATCACTAAAACCATCGGCAAGACTCACCTCCTTCGCTGAGACATCATGTCAAACTCCCCATTATTTAGCAAAGGCATCCATTTTGGGGAGACTCCTACTGGTTGTTGGGACTTCATAATGATGACTCCTCTTTTCCCTCGAGCTCCAAGATTTCATTTGATGAAACTTTCCTCCGACGGTGTGGCCTCATGGTGAAAACACCTTGCTTTGGCGAGGAATTCTAACGGGCTCCTTCTGCTCTATCAGAGAGACTTTATTGGGTTGGTGAGACATCATGTTGACACCACCAGCTCATGCTAAAGGCAACATTTCTTCCTATCAGGGAGAGATTTTGCCTATCACTAGGATGTTATAGCGAAGTCTTTCTCTTTTCCCCATGGACATCTCACTTTTCCAAGACATCCTCACTCACTAAGGAAACATGGAAAATTCAAATCCCACAGTCAAGAGTCCTACCAACTTCAAATATCCATTCAATGAGACTTTATTGGGTCGGTAAGGCATTTCGTTGAGCTGCTTTCTTTAACCCTATTGAATTCACCTCAGAAAGACCATATTGGGTCGACAAGACTTTATAGTGAAGCCTTCAATCTCTTGGCAAGCTCCAATTCCACTTCGGCTAGAGCTTGCTCGGTCGGTGAGACCTTCCATTGACCTCCTCTTCATTCTCTGAGCTCACTTCAACATATTGTTGGGCCCTTCATTCTTCAGTGAGACACCATCAAGTCGGGGAGAGATCATAGCAAAGGCACAATCTTTCTCTGAGCTCACTTCACTTTAGGGAGACCCTTCTGTCTCGGCAAGACCTCCAAAGACAAAATGTTACCCTAAGACCCTCCATCATTGTCAATAGTTAATTCTTTCAATGAGACATCATGGCAAATCTACTTTCTTTTTTGTTGAGGCCAAAAGTCAACAAGACTTTCAGAGGAGGACGAGATGTCACGGCGAACCCTTCTCATTGTTGGCAAGGAAGAAAACTCTTGGTAAGACCTCATGGTGAAAGAAAAACTACCTTAGAGAGCTTTCCTCATCTTCTATCAATGCGAGTTTAATGATGTCACCCCGAACACAATCCATTCTACTGAGCTCTACATTTCATTCGGCAAGACACTCGCATGTTGGGAAAACTTTATAGCGAGGTCCATTAGTCATACCAATACCCGCTTCCATCGCTGAGACCACACCATGTCAGCAAGACATTACTCTGATGACTGGAAGCTACATCGATGTCAAATATGTCAAGGAGACCTCCTGCATTCGGTGAGACATTCTAGCGAAGGCACCAACCTTCGCTGAGAGCCCATCCTTCGAGAAGACATCTTGCCAAAGGAAAAAAATTAAGTTGAGAGCTTCTTGGTGAACTACCATCGGCGTGACCTCTTGCATTTGGCAAGACCTTTTGTTGAAGATGCTTCCCCTCACCGAGAGTTCATGCTTCTCTTCAAGGAGAGATCACCATATCGGTAAGACCATTTGTTGAAGGTGCAACCCTATATTAACTGTGTCATCCCCTTGGCGAGATACTTGTTATCGGGGAGGCTCCTGCCGAGCTTCATTACTGTCACCAAGAAATTGGCTCGTCGGCCAGACATTTTCCCGAGATGACCATCCTATGCCACGAGCAATCCATTTCAGTGTGACTTCACTCCTTCAGCCAAAATTGAGCCTGATTGAGCCCGTTGGTAAAAATTGAGCAACAAAACATTTAATTCATTTTGTTAATCTTTAAAATTCAAAATGGAGTGACTTGATCGATTAGTTGAGGTAGTTATTGGTAAACTTATCATCTTGAAATCATTTTTATTTTTTTTATGAGTTGGTTACCAACATAAGGAGATGCTATGGTATCTTTTCATCACTTTTTGGAGAGCATCTAGGGGTTTTTGGAGACATGTGGAGAAAATTTAGGCTTTTGGCTTAGTATGGAGAATTTTTAGAGGTGGTTATGGTTTGATTAAGTCTTGCATGAATTTTTCAACCATTTTGAGCTCATTTGAGGAAAATCCAATTGCTATATTTTTGTCTTTTTGAAGCCATTCAAGTTCATGAAGTTCCTAGAGCCTTGTTTTGTGGAGAAACTTGGGTGTTGGCTACTTAGTCACATTTTCTATTGATTATTGAGTTAGTTCTAACTATGTAGATTGGAGACATTGTGACTTTTATAGTCTTTTGCTGTAGAATTTTATGAGATATGGAATATAGTTTATACCTTGGAGATAACTAGTAATGAAATATTTTTCCTTCATATTCTTTCAAATCTTGTGTATGTCAAGAAGATTGATCAAGTTCTTAATGAAATTATCGTTTTCCTTATAACTTTGTCTCTTAATTTGTACCTTTTTTGCAAAAAGCTTGTTCTTCCAAGTTGCTAGGAGTGTCTTTAAAATAAATATAACCTTTAATTGTGAATTCATTTTCCATTTAAAATTTTATGTGTTCTATCCTCTTAGTGAAATATTAATGAAAAAGCTATGCTGCAATACCTGTTGTGCAAGTATTTCTCCACTACCAGTCAAAATCAAGTGTCATAGTTTCTCTGGTTTTCATGTCCACTTAAAAGTTAGGTGTATCACCATAGGAATAACATATTTTTACTAGTTTTCATTTTTAAAGCAATCCTTCTCCCTTTTCCTTATAAATTCAATAGATTAGGTGAAAACCAACATAGGAAGTGGGCCTTCTCCAAAGGTTCTTTTCCATTTTTAGGTGACCCACAACCTGGAAAAGTTCCCATGTGGGTGATCCCACAAAGCTAGTTTACAATTTCTAGGAGGAATTGATTTTTGATGGAATCACATATTTTTAGAAAATATAATGTTTTAAGCCTTAAAAGGTTCCATTTAAATAATTCCAATTGAAGAAGGTTTGATCAAACTACCTTAAATTAAACCCCCTTGGATAGAACCCGGCTAGTTTTAAACCATACCTATAACAGAGTCTCCTTTACACCTGCCAAAATGCTGATAAAAAACCACTTTTGATTTACCTTTTGGGGGATCAAATGAATTCATTTAAAATTTATTTTTTGTAAGTATGTAGTCCTTATTATAAGCTTCCCAAAAGTATAATTTTAAATAAATTTAATTTTATTATTATATTTATTTTTTATTTCTCGTGAATGTAAGTTTTTCATCGAAAATCTAACTCTTTGTTCTGCACATGTGGAAAAATAGCAGATTATTTAAAAAAAAAAATTATTAGTGCACTAGATATTGAAGTCCTTGATCCAACAAATTAAAAAAAATTGAATTTCGATACATACAAAAACATTTACGCATTATACGGTCGCGCTATGTCTGAATTATAATTAGTTTGAATTCAAAACTTGAGTAAAGAAAAACTATTCAATAAAAAACTATATAACCAAGTGGAAGCACTAGATATCAGAGCTATGAATCTAAATTCAAAAGAATTATAATTTTATCCTTCATGGAAAAAAAATTATGCGTTATACAGTGAGCGTCACTTTTTAAAAATGTTTTCTAAAAAAAACTAGTTTTTGAGGGAGATGGAAAAAGAAGTGCAATCTAATTCCAAATTTTTTGAAGAAAATATATTTAGAATCTATATACAAAATTCCACTAAACTATAGTTTTCATCATCTTCAAATTCCTCACAATTTAGTCGCTATAGGTGCCCGGAAGTGAAGATTTAATTAAAAAAAATTATTTCAGTGTCCAGTTTGGCCAAAAATTGTAAACCACTATTGTGGGATCACCCATGTTCCTCTAAGGTATCAAGTTTCTGTAACTTGATAAGGGTGCAAATTTAATAGATAACAAGTATATTATAATTATTAGTTTCTTTAAGCTCATATTCATAATATTTAGTTTCCACCATTAATTTACAATATAATGTAACAACCTTTGTTGTATTCCATGAGGTAAAATGTACCTACGATCTGTAATGCTAATGGGGCCCACAATTTTGTGTCTCGTGAGCATTACAAATTGTGGGTACATTTTAACTTATAAAGTAAAAAGAGGGTCATTAGATCAATTATCCAAAAGAAATTTCATGCCACATTAGAATTACAGATCATGGGTACATTTTACCTTGCAAAATATACGGAGGGAAATTTTATTATTTTTTAAAATAATGGCAGCAAGTAAATATTATAGTATACACCTTAAACCCATCAATAATTTCTGCCCTTGGGCCCCTAATTTTCCATGAGAATTATTTTTAGGTTGGATGGATTTACCATCATAATTAACATTGCATTTTCCTATTTTTTTTCAAGATTCCCAAAATTTTATATAAAATTTTAGTGATATAAAAAAAAATCACCAATAAAATTAATTTTTTTTTTCCAAAAAAAAAGGAAAGATTCCTCACAAGCCTTTTTCCTTTCCTTTTTTGTGCATGTCGGGATGTACCATGTGTTGCACATGCACACTTTAAAGTACCTAGTCATGGCCTTCTCTCTTTATAAAGATGTGTGATGACACCACGTTGTGGCTGTATGGTCTTTTATAAACATTTCTTCCTAACCATAAAACATGACACATGTTTGCATTGCGTGTTTTCTTGCAAGCAACACCAAAGAGACCTTAGGGATGCTTGCCCACATGCCATGTATCCCAAACAAGATTCTTTCCATTAAGAAGAGTATGTGGCATTGGAACTAATAGTATGAAACATTTTTTTTAGTATGAGGATATTAAAGAGCGTCAAGAATCACCCACCCAATATTTACAAGAAATTGGATCTATGTTAGATAAAGGTTCCATTACTAGGTATGACACCACATTAATCTTCACAAGGGGGATATTCAGATGGTGACCAAGGTTCGGCTTGGTAGGCTTTGCATAGAGTTTTATTGAAAATAATGGGAATGTCAAATTTTAGTTGCATTTGAATTGGTGCTTAGCAACTCAAACTTTATTACGCTATGGGCTTGTCTGACATAATCTTATCTTTAAATGGGGGTTTTAGAGTTTTGGTTTAATGCTACCATTTTCTTTTTTATATTTTGTGATCTAGTGGTGGGAGAGAGATTTATTTTTTTCTCTTCCCATGTTCTATAAAAAATAATTTCTAAGCCTCTCGAAGAGATAAGTATTAGTGAGTGTGGAGGATCCATTACAAATTTATATGTTACTTTCTTGTAATCAGTATTTAGAGATCAACTTTTGAGATAGTTTCGATTTTAGAACACTCGACCTTAGAATTTTGTATTGTTATTGAATTAAAAGCAATAGAAAGTGGAAGCACATCAAACTATACCTATGTGGCCTTTATTGTGTGTTTTATTCTTTGCTCATATTAAATCTTTGCTCTGTGTCATCTATGTTCATACATGATCTTGATAATTTATCATTTCTAGTTTTTAGCTTTTGTAATATTTAACATAAATTTGTAGTCAATTGGACCATGTTTTACACTCTTTCTTTTTTTCTTCAAAATTTTGTGTTGAGTTTTTCTATAATTAGTAACTATTTTTTGTGAGTGTATCATCCTTTGTCAAACCTTAGTGAGTGCTTCCCACAAGAAGATATGGATATTTTCTTTGTGCTTATATATAAGCCTTAGTAGTTCATTCTTTTCTCAACAATGAAGGGTCTGTAACACCATGCATTCATTATTTCAAAATTGATTCTCTAGTAGGAAGGTTGGAAATGTTCTAAAATCCTTCAACATATCACCTTAGATAGTTTTAATTTTTGTATTCCTTCTTCCCTTTTCCCCAAAACCAAGAAGAAAGAGTTGAATTCTAAAATCATGGAGGTCATTTAGTGGAGTCTAATATGTCCCCCATCCACTGAATTTTCCATAAGACTATTCAAAGAAGCACATGATTTCATGATCAATAGTTCTTTTTCTAGCACATCTAATGGGACCCAAATTTCTACTTTATGATGCTCAATTTTGGCCTTGAAGAGACACTCAAGTCAAACTAGTGTTGACCCTACTAATTGAATCTATGCATTCATGCCCAAGATCCAAACTAGAGCATCCTTTAGAGGTAATTTGTGATACTCTGAGTTACCATCTTTTGCCATCACATGAAGAAACACTACAAGTTCTTTATCACATGTTATAAGAATTAGTGTTAGGATCACAAGTCCTACATCTAGAGGTATATCCACTCCACCGTTCAATATATCATTTCAAATTAGAATACCTATTTTTCTGACACATAGAGGTTTGTTCTCTATGACCCATCAAGAACCAAGAAAATTTGTGTCTTGGAAAAATGGGAGTCCACTCGTCCCTCCTACTCCCCTAGATGTGTGGCCACCTATCCTTTCCAATGCTTTGAAATCCATTCCAAAATTCATTGGTGTTGATGATGATGTCACTTGCAAAAATAGTGTAGATAAAGTCCTCATAGGAAAAGTGTGAAGAACCTATCTTTCTTGAAAGACTAAACCAAGAGAACCTTAGGAGGTGTGTGTGTTATAGGAAAAGGTTGACTTAGCTTTTAATCCCAAGTCTTTGGTAGTTAGGTCTTGACCATACTAGGTTCACTTCAAGGTATGATGTGATATTATTGTTAATCTCAAGGGGTCTATGGTTGATTAGAATTATAAACATTCAATACCAAGTTTCTAGTTCAATCATAAAATAATCTCATGAAATCAAAAGACTTGCAATAATATTCCATGAACATCAAAAAAAATTTCTATCACTTAAGTATATTTAGCTTTAAACATTCAAAATTTTCATAAGAAACAAAATATTTTCAATAATTTTGATTCATTCATCTATTTTTTGAAACATTTTACAAATTTTAAACATCTAATCTAAAATAAAGCATAAAAATACTGAAGAAGTAAAATTTCTCCCAGTTAGTCTCCACACATGCCCCAAGGGTTAATCAATTCAAATAAGACCACTTTATACGTCACTTGATTGCTTCACAACCACATATAAAGTGGTGTGAGCTTTTAAAGAAGGGGGTTTTAGTTTGGACACTGAGTAGGCTCTGCATGCAGCCTTAAATGACACAACACACAATCTATTTTGGCTGAACCAATAAAACCAACTACCAAAATTATTAGATAGGTGCAACTATCAATTTGGCTTTGATATTGATTAAATTCTATGTGCATACAAGTTTTTAGTCCAGAATGATTTAGAAAATAAGAAAAAAGAACAAAACTTAGAGAAATTTTAGCTCTTCTAACATCCATAAATTTTGAACTTAACTTAAAAAAATTATCCCATGACCTTTTATAGAAGTAAGACATAGGTGGGATAAGAAATATACATGAGAGGAAATCCAAGGGACAAATCACATCAAGGCATGTGGAATGTGGTGATAGGTAAGAGAATTGAAAAAGAAGTCAACAAAGGTCAACCTTCATCTGTATAGTGAAGTCCTTATTTTTCATCTCCTTATTATGAGGGTTCCTTTTTGGAACCAAAAAAAATCCACATAAACAAAATGTAGGAAATTCCCATATATTCAAAATGATCAGGTGGAATTTCTTTTTCTATACTTAGATTCAATCTTGATTTGAACATTCCAAGAATAAATAATCCATGAAACAAACACACTTCTTGGTTGCATGCTTAAACTCCAGAGTCCCAATTTCTCGATATTTGATGTATTTTTGGAATGAACTCTATCCCAACACAAGCTTCCAAAGTGCATCATTGAACCTAGTAGCACCATTAGATCTACTTGCAACTTTAATTTTCCTGACCATCCATATCCGGACTTTGCATTAATCCTAATCCTAATTGTAATCCTAATCGCAATCCTAACCTAGTTAAACCCTAACCCTAACCCTAAACAAAATTAATAAACCTAACCCTAATCCTAGGCCCTAACCCTAACCCTGACCCCAACCCTAATCATATCCCTAACCCTAATACTAATGCTAACCCTAACCCCAATCCTGACCCTAACCTAATTAAACCCTAGCCCTAACCTAACCCTAACCCTAACCCCAATCCTGACCCTAACCCTAACACTAACCCTAATGGTAACCCTAACCCTAACCCCTAATCCTAACCCTAACCGAACTAAACCCTGACCCTAATCCTAACCCTAATTCTAACCCTACCCTAATCATATTAACTATCATATTATGACATTAATTATTATAATAATTTTATAATAAAATATATAAAAAATTATAAAAAAAATTATTTAAGATATTAAATGTTGTGTCGCCCCTGCTACTAGCATATATATATATATATAATTTTAATAATGCATATAAAATACGCTGATAGATATATATAAAATGAATCCCACTATTCTTTTAATATAACTAATTTACTAATTCACTACTACCATTATCGTTTTATATTAATACTATTGTTTTACTTAAATCCAATATTTCTTAATACCAATATTAACATGGGTTATTTTAATATTGATTTTTATTTTATTTTCACCTTAATTTTTTTGTTTTCTACCTAATAATAATATTCTTACCCATAAGTTAAACCCCATGAATATTTACATTTCCTCTCTACAATATTATTAATATCCCAAGATATTAATACCAATATTGCGCTAAAAAAAAAACTATTAAGACCTTACAAGTGATTTTGCCCAATTTTGCAAGAAGGAAAAACCCACTATCTTTTTTTTTTACTATATATATATTTTAAATGATTAATAGAATCATCATTAATAACTAAACTAAAAGAAATAATATTTACTAAAATACTTAATGAATCCATTAGTAATTTAACCACCATTCTTATAATTACTCTTTTAGTTATACCCTACTAAATAAAATAAGAAATTGATGGCTAATTAATTAATAATAAATACTAGCACCTTATTACTCCACTAATCATGTTGATAGTTTGCTAATTTAATTAATGGAATTACTAATAATTTGGTGGAGCCCTTTTTATATTTATTATAGAATCTGAGTTTTCTTCTTTTGTTTATTTAACTATATCCCCCTTTTTAGGGAGAAGAATTAGTTTACTTGAAGATAAACTTAAGGGACCATTTTTTTTTTACCTTTTCTACTCCCATGAATCTCTCCTAAAGTTTAGTTTTAAACTTAACTAACTTAGGACTCCCATGTGATGTTTGTATTTTTTTTTTTTTCTAATTTTCTCTTAAAAGATAAGCCATAAAGAATATTTTCATTGGATAAGGAGAGACAACGGAAAGTTTTCAATTGTAATGAATTTCAATGGCTGCAAAGTCACTAAGACTTAAATATTAAAAGAAACATAAGGCCTAAAAAAATAAATGAAAAGGCGGTGGAGCCTATCAAATGTCACATGGAATATTTGAGAAACTAATACAAGGAACTAATCCAGCCTGTTCATCTTTTTAAAATTTTGTCACTCAGTATTGTCTTGATTCAATATGTACTTGAAGCCATTAATTACTTTTTGTGTAATTTTTTGTCTAAAATATTGTAGTTATGATCATATGAGCAGCGTGGTGAATCCCCAATCCCTAATAAATTTGAATCTCTCAGATGATTTCCAACAAAGCTCTCTAATATATTTTTTTGAAAACCATATTCTTTCGGCTATGCAGATATAATGTTCATTGCATAGTTTGGTCACTTTTTAACATTATTGACTAAGGGTCATGAAGGTCATTCCATTCAATATTCTTGGAATGGATGAAACGATGTACAAGTTATAAGAAAATTGTATGCTAGAATAGCCCGTTATATTGCTTAATTTATTTAAACTTTGTAGACCAAAGAAGATATTGAACTATGTAATATTGAATAGGTTTCATGGATTGCACAACTGCATATTGTGTTGAATAATATTACTTTCAAAAAGGTTTAGATTTAATTATCAAAATAAGATATAGTATTATTTAATAAAAACATGTATCTCTTTAAAAATGATCATGCATTATTAGGAATTGAAAATGAAGTTATCAAATTGTAATATAAGTTGATTTTTTTTAAGTTTATATATAAATTAAAATATTATAAATGAAAATATAAATAAAATATTATTATCTTTGAATTATATATGGAGAAGTTTATAATTCATCACATTCAAACACACTCTCTAAAAGAAATATTCTAAATTTTTTATTTCATATAAAAGTAAGTTTCTAAATTAATATGCTTAAAATTAAAAATTACATTCGAAAAGATTCTAAAATTTAGAAAATTAAGTTAGCAAATTAAGTATAAAAGAAATTTTCTAAATTTACTTAATCTTCTAAATTAATATACTTAAAATTATAAAATATTGAAAATCTTTAGAAAAGAAAAAATATTCTTTGATGTAATTGGAAAATGATTTTTCTAAAACAAAATTATGAAACAATGAAAAAAATTGTTATTTTTCAAATTCTAAATTAATTTATATAAAGTAAAATATTATAATATTAAATAAAAATGTAATATCCTAAATTTTCTATTCATATAAAAATGTTTCTAAATTAATCTATTTAAAACATAAAAAATATTGAATTCTTTTTTAAAAAATAAAAGCATTTCAAAAAAGGAAGAATCATGCGTATTCTATTTTATTCAAAATTTATATATGTGTGTGTATGTAGAAATATTATAAATGAAAGGATCTATTAAAGATTTTATTGTAAACAAACATACCTATTAAAATATATAATTTAATGTAAAATAAAACCAAAATCATGATAACTACATATCTAAAATCAATTTAAAATAGCAAAATTAAATACAAAGAAAATTAATAATTTTATTGTTACGCATAAAAAATCCTTTTTAAAATTAATATATTAAAAACTAGCATATCTATCTTTAAAAAATAATGTAATTGAAAATTAAATTCACACTTAACTTTATCATATAATTAATAAATAATTTATATAAATTTATTATTATTTATAAATTTAGTATTATTAAAATTGATTTAAGTTGAAAATTAAATTCACTTAACTTTATCATATTGGTTAGGATTTAATTATGGTTAGGGCTCAATTAAAATTCTAAGATAAAGCTTGGAGTTAAGGCTAGGGTGATGAGGGTTGAATCAAGGTTACAATTGCAGCTTTGGTTATGGTTTTTATTCAATTAGGGTTAGAGTCTAGTTAGGATTAGGGTTCAGGTTCAATTATGGTTGAATTTCAATAAGGTTAGGGTTAGTGTTCAGAGATAAATCTTAGAGTAATAGTTGGGATTAGGGTTTGTGTTCAATTAGGGATAAAATTAGGATTGGATTTTATTATGAATAGGCTTAGGGTTAGGTGTTCTAAGTTAAGATTAGGCTGGATGCCAGAGTTAGTGTTAGTGTTGAGGATTAATTAGCATTAGGGTTAGGGTTTAATTAGGGTTTAATATAGAAAGGAGTGATAGGGAGGAAGGGGGGAGAAGGAGAGATAGAGATAGAAAGAGGCAGAGATAGCGATATAAAGGAGAGATGGAGAGATAGATACAACTTGGGAAAGATATAGGGGTTGAGATATAGAGAGTCAAAGAAAGGATAGAGTAATAAATAAACCTAACCCTAATCCTAACCCTAACCCCAATCATAACCCTAACCCTACTCCTAATCCTAGCCCTAATCTTAGCCCTAACCCTAAACCTAACCCTAACCCTAATCATAATCCTCACCCTAAACCTAATCACAATCCTAACCTAATTAAACCCTAACCCTAATCCTAACCCTAACCCTAAACCTAATCCCAATCCTAACCCTAATC
>VDFB02247093.1:0-14930 GCA_007258455.2 Sequoia sempervirens
TTAGATTTAACATTACTCATGTAGTGGGGTTTTTTGGATATATGTCTAGTTATACTCTATGATATCTTCGTTTCTTGGTTATTGATGTGATAATGAGTTTACATGTTTCATTGGATTTTTATCTATGAGTTATGCAGGGTGTGGATTAGCTACCCACTTTCTTACAGTAGGATGACTTGGATGTGGACTATCTATATCCACAAGATTGTTTTAGTGTTTATGAAGAAGTTTGTTAGTTCATCTTATCTATAGTCATTTATTCATTGGTATGTTGCATTGAGATAGGAGGATGGATATACATAAACTTGATTATAGATTTTGGGTTGGTATGTTGATGGCATGAAGTTCTATCTATGCTTGGTATACCCTTGTTTGAGGTATGGTTAGCTTCTATAGGTTGTATTTTTTTTTGTTTTCTATTCTAGGTGGTATGAGTAAAGTAGATACTTGGAGCCTTTGCTATCATTTGAATTTGATGTTTATGTTCATGTAAATAATGGCGTAGGTTTCAATCACAGTTGATATGATTCACTTTGGCATGTTGGGGGATGTAAGGATTTTTTTTTTGTTGGTGGCTATCATGGTTTTTTTTAGGTATCTTGTTGGATCATGAGAACATGGTGAAGATTCAAATGGTAAATGTTTGGCTAAGAGATGATTTCACATGCTTTTGATTCTTGTGGGTGTATTTGCAATGTTGGTGTCAAGTGGGAGAATGTTAGGATTAAGGTTCCATCCACCTTGTAAATTCCATGTCATATTTCATAGTTAAAACATCCTTGGAAAGTGTCTTTAGGTACTTAGGGTGAATAGAAAAAATATTTCTTAATATTAATTCTCACTATTATTTTTAATATACTCATAAAGGATGAGGATCCACTAGCAACAATAAAGGTGGGTTTTGGAAACAGATATATAATATTATTTTCCCTACTTGTGGATTCCTAGAATGGGATAATAAAAAAAAAAGGAAATGAAAAATGAGTGACTGTTGGGATTCTCCAAGTGGATACTTGGAAAGAGGCAATGAGTGTCACTTGGTTTTCTATTATGTATTGCATTTAATGTAATGTTTATCTCTCAAGTATGGACACCCAAGTTGGATGGAAACTATTGGAGCCAAAACTAGTGACTTTTCAAATGTTGAGGAGGTAACCAAAAGTTTGGGGATGTTTGGAATAAAGTTTCATCTTTGGGTGCCATGTTTGGTGCATTAGATGCCTTCACACATATAAATTCAGTCTCTTGAATTTAGAATTTAGAGAGGAATAGTTGAATTTTTAGTGTTACTCTACAAGAACAAGGAAAAGTGGAGGAATAAGGAGGTTGTTCATATGTGCATACGTTCAAGATTTTATGATGGAGACAAAGAGGAGAATTAAATTGGTTGTACTATAATCTCATTCATATGATGATAATGCATACTTGGCCTCTCTTCTTGGTGGTTTTTTTTCATGCAAGGGTTTCTCCAAATAAATCCCTATGTTATGTGATGATCTTTTGTTTTTTATTTGTGCCTCATTGATTCTATCTTATAATGATGATATTCTTTATTTATTGTTGTTATAAGTTCACATAAGGTAGTGTTTATAAACATGTTATGTTGGTTTCTTTTTGCAATCATAAAGAAGATGGATCTAATCACGATTTCTCCCATATTAAGGAAACTTAATTTTTATATTTACATATAAGTTTTAGTTTTTCATGTTGTATTATAAGCCATATATCTCATTCGTTGAATTTATATTTGGATAGAGATTAAATTTCCCAACAATTGGTATTGATCTTGTTTATTTCTCATCAATAAAATCATGCAACAATCATCATTCTCCATATTTACAGGAACAGAGTTCAAATGAGTATCAATCACATGTTGAATGAATTTATATGATAAATTTAATAGATCCTCCTTCTATCTTTAGATAATATATTTTATTTGGAAAGAGAAACTTATTTACCAAGGATTTAGCTTGATAAATCTGAGCAAGTTTATCCTAGAGATTTTATGCAATCTTCTCTTAATGGACATTTAGGAGCATATAATCAACCAAATAGAGTCTCATTTGACCCTTAGCATTAAAATCCATCAAATACCATTCTTCTTGTTTCATGCCCAACAAAATATTTCTAGATACAACCATCCACATATCTCTATCTACTAGTGTGTCTTCCATCTTGAGCTTCCACAACTGAAAGTTACTTGAATTAAAAATTTCAATCTCTATTCTCCCAGATGTACCAGCCATATATTAACTAGAACAAGGTCACAAAATTATTTGCAATAAACTCCCACTCAAAGAAGATCAATATAGAAAACCATCTACCCAACAATTAGGAAAAAATTGGTCAAGTTTTGATACCAATTGAAAGGAAGCAAGGTGTGCAAAAACACTCGTTCCACCAATCTACCAAGAAAATATAGTTTAAAATTTTCAAACCCTTAAACAATTACTCTAAAGAAGATGCGCCATATAGGAAATATAAAAAACCCCTATAGATAAATGCTCACAAAACAAGGTGTACATGGGGAAACCCTTTTAGGGAAAAAACCCCACTTTAAAAATTTGTTCAATATATTACAATAAACAATCTATTTACATATATTTTTAGAGATTTTTTTTTCAAGAGTACACCAGTGTTGAATTCTAGAATAATTTTAACATAACATTAATTGAAAAAATCTCATCATACAACTCTAATCCTAACACATGTACTTAGAGTTTACATAATGAAAAAACATGCATGTGCAAAACTCACACCTATTATAGAAAATTTTCATTTTTGACTTTATCTTGAGTTATCTTCAACAAATAGAGTCCACAAAAATAAATAATAACATAGGTAAAGAAATAAATAATTATACTAGAAATTATCAATGGTTGAGACACCCTTTTCCTAACAAATTCACTAATATGCAGTATTTCCTATTAGAGCCCTTCCATCAATCGTTGAATAAATAATTTGTAGAACAAATGAGGTGAATAAAAACCAATCTCCTTATAGTGGTTGCTTCAATATATTCATAATAAATAAAAAGTAGCTCTAAAAGTATAAGGATTTTAGACTTACAAAAAATGTATAGCCTCTTAAGTGAAAACATTGGTTGCAAGTTATAATTTTTTATGTTTCAAATGTCACACCAAATTATTGAACCTACTCCATTTTAGTTCACATGTACAATAACTTTATTTTATTTTATTCATTTATATACATGCTTCAAAATTCACACTCTTATATTGTTGCATAGAAAAATGCCCATACATATTTCCGTGTAATCATTTCTACATGCACATTTGTTGCACTAGGTGACATCATTTATCTATTTGCATTTTGACTACCTTACAAGATTCTAGTCTACTCCCCTAAAATTATTGCATATGCAACTCTCAAAAGAAATAGTGCATGGGGATGAAAACAAAGGAAATCATATCCAATGTGGACCATATTGTCAAACCAAACATAGGAAGGCATGGTTCTAGGAAAACTCATCACCAACAATTCCGATGGAAAATTCCTTTGCTAGCAATTCATTGTCATGGAAAATTAGCGATGAAAAATTCAGCGCCATTGGTGGTGCAAGCGATGAATTTTTACTTTCGAGGTAATTTTCTATGGTGTTCTTTGGTGGTGAGTTTCCTTTGGTATTCCTTCAATGAATTACTTGTAATGAATTTTTTGGCTATGCTAAAGGCATTCAACTACCAATTAGCTATTGCCTATATATTGCTAATATATTATTAATATATATAATATTATATTATATATAGTAACTTATCACCCATTTCCCATACTTTTATTTTCTTCTCTTGAGACTCACTTTGTTTGTCTTTATTCAAAGGTTAAAAAGAAGCGCGTGTTTCAAAAGTGATTGGGCTTTCATTATGAAATTGGCTCATAGGCTATAGAGAGCATATTTATGATATTTCCTTTCCCACTTAGTGTGTAACTTCGTTGGCTAGCATAAAGAACTGATGGAACAATAATAAGCTAGTAATTAGGCATTTTTTATTTACTTAAAGAGAATGTCGTACTTAAATATCAAAGGGCTAAACTTATTCATATCTAAGAAAAACTACACTAAATTTACAGCTACGTTTGCCACATATGACCACTTCATTTCAAGCTTGCATTGCATGAGGCTTCTTGAAGATCACGTGAGGGACTGTTGGAAGACATCAAAGAGTGAGGAAATGACAAAATATCTTGCAAGAATTTTTATTGGAAATGGTTAGAGAATTTTCTGGAAATCCATAAGAAATCTTTTGGTCGCCTACCACTACATGTTGGATTCATCACATTGCACTAGTATATAGCTCATCAAGTAATGAGAACACACTACATACAAACAACCAATGGACACAGATCTTTATTAATATATTTTTGATCATACTTTAATATCATATTTCTTGCCCACTTTCTGGGAATTATATAATGGTAGTTCATCATTGGTTTTGAAATCTATTCGGACAGGGTTTGGGTTTGGATTAGACGACGATCTTTTTGAATTAGAAAAATCCACTAACACAGGAAATATGTGTTGTTGTTTTTCTAGGCAATAGATAAATAAAAAATTTAAGCATAATATTCTTCTAAAACTTAAGATGAATGCACTAATAGGGTGCTTAACTCTATTCAATTCTCTATGCTTATAATCTAAATCAATGGTTATGTATTAGTGAAAAAGGGCTGAATTAGCGTTTGTGGCTTCACACTTATATTTGTTTCGAGCACAAGACTTGTGCATGATTTCCCAAATTTTATTGTGTTTGTTTGCAGGTAAGCTTTAGCAATCATGTATACTGCTAGGAGGAAAATTCAAAAGGAAAAGAGTGCAAATCCTGATGACTTTGAGGAGTCTGTGGCTCAAGTGAGGATCAAATATTGTTATGTATATCTTATCTTTGTGCAATATATATTATTGTTTGATTTGGAGAACACTATCTGAGTTAAATAGTGATCTCAATAATTATATATTGAATTTCCATGTCAAATGGATTTTTATTGGTAATTGGATTCTTATATTTTGTTTGTGACTTGTGATACCATGAAGTCTTAGATTTTAATTTTTAGTTTTTAAAGTTTTTGGTCTTGTACAAAAAAAACTTGATATAGCTGGCAATTATAAGGAAATTATCATTCATGTTCCATATTGCTTGAGGAATTCTTTCTAAAAGATTCATGTAAGGCTTGTGTGAGAGTTGGAAAACAAGATTAGTGAAAAGGTTAACAATGCAACAAGTCTTGTATGTGTTTTCTTTATCAATTTTTTTTCTTTCTTCCTCTTATTATTTTGCAGTAATAATGTGGAAATCAATTCTTGCTAAAAAACAATATGTTGGTGTGATTGAGACAAGGAGAATATTAAGGCCACCAAAGAACAACTTAGTTGTAATTCTATCCCATAGTCAAACATTGACCAATGGCCATGAGGCCACCTTGGAAGATGTCTATCTTGCATAGATTTTTGGGAAGCAAGTTAGATACTAGGCTGATGGATCCAAGATAATGAAGGTAAGATTATTAGTGACAAAGAAACCTATATACCTAGTTATTCAAACTTACTCTAGGCTATATTTGTATATCTTGTTTGACTAACTTAGCAATTTCCAATTTTATAGTTCTATGGAGATCCTCAGGAGCATAACAAAACATAATACAAGTTATAATTCTTTACTAGGGTTTATAGAAAATTTGATGAAAAAGATGTCATTTTTTAGTACCCTTTGTCAAAGGCTACTCAAATTATACCTTTAAAGTCTTCTCTCCTTTGATGGATGGTGCTTAATTGATGTTGAACATACTTTTTGATTATTTTTTGGATGATATTGGGAATTTTTGAAACAAACATTTCATGCTATGAAGTATCAATGATTATTGTTGAATTCTTCTTATTCTCCTATTCTCTTCAGATGAGTTAAATTTTATTTCATTGAAATGAGTCTTGCGATACACAAATGAATTTGAGAAGCATTTATCACTTAATCATATTTATATCCTTTCTTTACATGGTTAATGTATAATAGAAGTTAAATCCTAAGAATCTAGTATATAAGCCATTGGTACTAAAAAAAAAATTGGCCTATGTTGAACACTCTGTTTAAGGTATTTGTTAACGAGGTTACAATTTTTTAATATACAAGACAATTTATTTCTTTTTTAATTGAGACTAATAGTAATTAATAGTAATTTAAAAAAATTCTAAAGCCTATTTTGTGGAGCTTTGCAGGTTGCTAGACTAATAGCTAAATTGACTACAAGGTTCAACAACTTTGAAATTCTTTTACGGTTTGTGGTGAACAATTTTTATACAGTTAATTATATTATAATGGAGAGCTAACATAACCAAGGATAAGGAATACTATAATGGAGATCTCCTCGAGTGGTGGTGATGGCGGTGGGGGATTTTCAAATTTTGAAAAGGCAGGATTTCTTGATGATGTTGCAGGCGTTAATGGCGGACATTTTCTAATGGGAGGGTGATGTCAGGTGGTCCTTTACTATAGGTAAGCGTAGTGGGTCCCCTTTAGTAGCTAATGAATTTTCTGGTGGGAAAGGGGCTTCGAAGATTGTGTGTCCAACACACTCCTGTCCTCTGAAAAGGAGAATCCTAGGACTGAAAAGTCGGGACTTGACCTATCATCTAGTTTTTGTGATGGGACTCCTGATTCTACAGGTCTTGGGATTGATAAGACTAAGATTTATTTCCTTTTGAGTACAGCTCTTAAGTGGAAAAATTTGTTTGGGGCTAAACCTGAAGGTAAAAGTACTTCTCCTCCTATGTCGTTTATTGCTAATGCGAAGACTGGAGAGTACTCTATTTCTGTCCCAAATTGTATTGTTGATAAAAGCATGTCTAATATGGATATGGCTTTGTTGGGTAAATTTGTTGGTCCCTGACCTCATATCGAGTTGGTGCAAAATTTTGTGTTTAATCGTTGGAGGCCCAAGGGATAGATTGATGTGGCTACTATGGCCAAAGGTTTCTTTTCATTCACTTTTAACTGTGAAGATGATTTGGTTACGATGCTAATGGGTGGCCCTTGGTTTATTGGAAAGTCCTCTCTAATGCTTAAAAAGTGGGAAGTAGGTTTCAATTTGAACTTGTGCTCTTTTTTGACTACTCTAGTCTGGGTTCAACTTCTTGATCTCCCAATGGAATTATGGGATGAGGGAGTGTTTAAAGGGATTGCAAGTACTTTTGGTTGCTTGTTGTCAATTGACCAAATGACAACCTCCAAGAAGAGGTTGGTTTATGCTATATTTTGTGTTAATGTGGAGCAATCAGCTAATTTTCCTACTTTAATAAATATTAACTCTAAGTTTGGGGTTTGGGAGCAAGCAGTTGAATTTGAGTCAAATCCCTTTGCTTGCTTTCATTCAATAGATGTGGCCCACTGGGAAAAAAAATGTCCTCTCAAAGTGTTGAAGTAGATGACTAAACAATGGAGAGAGAAGGAGAAATATCCTGAATAGGATGCAAAACTCTTGGAAAAAGGGGAGTTGACCCTGTGTGTGAATGTAGAGGTTGAACCTATGGAAATGGGCTTGGAAGTGGCTAATAGAGATGATATTCCTAAAGACCAAGTGAACTCAAGGGAGTTTAATTAGGTTTTGGTGCAAGGAGATGAGGATAAGTCCTCCCCTATTAGTGACTATGTGGAAACTATGGACGTAGTAAGGTTTGAGGTTATGGAAGATGATAAGATCTCTAGGATTGAAGGGGTAAGGTCCCCTCCTTTGGGGGTTGTTCAAGTACAAGATGATGGTTTGAAGGTTGAGGGATTGGAGGTTTTTCTTGAAGAAAAGGTAATTGGGGAGCTTGAGGATCTAGACAACCCTCCTTGCATTCAAGTTTGTGGGTGCAATAGGAAAAAACTCTCCCTTGTTGAGAGTAGTGACAAGGAATAGGAAAAGGTTAGATTGTGGGTCTGAGTCACATGGTAGAGGTCGACCTCCTGCTAATGTTTCTAGGGAAAAGGAGATCTAAATGGACATTGTTGATGGTACACAGAGAACTCTACTGGATATGTGCTCTGAGAGCACTACCAACAAGTTCTTATGAAGATCATTTCCTAGAATATGAGGGGGTTAAATCACCCTCACAAGCATGATCTTCTTGCAAATTTGGTAAGAAATCATCATCCTAATATTGTGTTAATTCAAGAAACTAAAATGGGTGTGGATAAATTATCTAGGGTGAAGAAAAAGATTTTTAAGGATTGTGGGATGAATTGCTTTGAAGAGATGGGGGCTTTGGGAGGGATTGTGAATTTTTTTTAAAATCTAGGGGTGCTTTAGGGGATTGAGTTTTCAATGATAGTAATGATGTGGCTACTTTTCCTTTAGTCATTTTTGTGATAATTCTCATATTTATGCTCTAAGTGCAAAAGTCTAGAAAAATATTAACATGGGAGAATTTTGGCTCCTTTAGATCGAACCATATTATTTGTTTGGTTATGGGGGATTTCAACACTCCTTTGCATGATGTTGACAAGTTGGGTGGTTCCTGACTAGTGGATGATGTAGATATGGTCTTATGAATCTTATTAATGATCTTGATCTTCTTGATTTGGATCTAAAATGTGCTTCTTTTACATGTTCGAATCAGAGAGTGGGGAATTCCCTTATCTAGGTCAAGCTTGACCGTGCTCTCATCACCCCTAAGTGGTTGGTTCATTATTCCTGCTTGCTTTCTGCTTTAACTAGATTGGGATCGGATCACTTTCCTCTAGCTTTGTTGGGTGGCAAGAAAAACTTTCCATTTAGATTTGAGAAAATGTGGACGTGTCATCGACCTAGTGTCGGTTAATGGTGGTGGGGTCTTTGTCATAATGGTTTAAAATTCTTGAGAGGGCAATTTTAGCTGAAATCACATATTTTTAGAAAATATAATGATTTAAGTCTTAAAAAGTTCCATTTTAAAGATTCCAATTGAAGAGGGTTTGATCAAATCACCTTAAATCAAACCCCCTTGGATAGAACCTCGCTAGTTTTAAACCATACCTATAAATGCGTCTCCTTTACACCTATCAAAATGCTGATAAAAAATTACTTTTGATTTAGATTTTGGGGGATCAAATGAATTCATTTAAAATTTATTTCAAATGATTATGGTATTCCTCGAGGCAAGCTATCAATGAATATAATTTTTAATATGTTTTGGTTTGTTATGTACTTGTTTTAAGTTTTATTAAACATAAGGTTTTTCATTGAAAATGAATTTCTTGTTCTTCACATGTGGAAAAATAGAAGATTATCAAAAAATTAGAAATAGTGCACGAGATATTGGGGAGTCCTTGACCCAGCAAAAAATTAAAATTAAATTTTGACATATACAAAAAGTTGTGTTATCTGGGTTGTGTTGTGTTTGAATTGTAATTAGTTTGACTTTGAAACTTGATTAAGGAAAACATATTCAATAAAAAAATATCTAACCAAGTGGAAGCACTAGATATCAAAGTTACAAATCTAAATTTGAAAGAATTATAATTTTATCCTTCATGGAAAAAAGTTATCGTTATCGGTGTCGTCACTTTTTAAAATGTTGTTTTTGAAAAAATCTATTTTTTGTGGGAGATGGAAAAAGTGCAATTTGATTCAAAAATTTTGAAAAAATATTTTTTTAGAATCTGAGACAAATTTGATGAGACTCTAGTTTGCACCATCTTCAAATTCCTCACGGTTTAGCGCTATAGGTGCTTTCGAATGTGAAGATTTAGTTAAAATAATTTAGGTGTCGGTTGGCCAAAAATTATGTAGCGACTATTATGGGATCACACTGGTGGAACATTCATGTGGATGGTTCAGCTATGTTTAGAATTGCTGAAAAGCTTGCTAATGTTAAGGATAATGTTAGAAAGTGGAACCACACTTCCTTTGGTCATATTTTTATGGAGAAAGAGGGTGCGTCTAAGGAGCTTCAAGATGTGCAACAATCTATCCAATTGTCTGGATATGACCAGGCCTTGATTTTGAAAGAAAATATCTTGCTTTCCAAATTGCATAATATTGTGGCGAAGGAGGAGGAATTTTGGAGGTAGCAGTCGAGGATTATGTGGCTGAAAAGTGGGGATAGGAATACTAAGATTTTTCACCTCTCTACTCTTAAACACAGGGCTAATAATCGTATCAAATTGATCAATTTCAATAATCAAGTTTTGGAGAAGGATGTTGATTTGCAGTTTGTTGCTTCCTCCTACTTCTCTTAGCTGCTTTCGGTGGAGGGGAGCTTGATTTGGCCTATCAAGAGGATATTCTAAGGGATATCCATCAAATATTATATGATGATATTAATAGACAGTTGGTTTGTATTCCTTTGGCGGATGAAATTAGGAGTGTTGTTTTCTCCTTTGAAGGTAATAAGGCGTTGAGTCTAGATGGCTTTCCTATGTTTTTTTTGTCCTTTTGGGATATTGTTGTTAAGTATGTTGTTGCAGCAACTAAGAAATTTTTTAGGTTTGACTCTCTTCTAAAGGAATTGAACTCCTATTTTATTGTTTTGGTTCCTAAGAAGCCTGGTGCTTCCTCTTTTGATGAGTTTCATCCTATCAGCTTATGTAACTCAGTTTATAAGATCTTCTCCAAGGTTCTGGTGGTTAGATTGCAAAGAATTTTTCCTCTTATTATCTCTCCTCAACATAATGGTTTTGTGGTTGGTAGGAAAATTTGGGATTCTATTCTCTTTGTTCATGAGAATATGCACTCTCTTACTGTTCATAAGCATGTTGGTTTTATTCTGAAGCTTGACTTACTGGAAGCTTATGATAGAGTTGACTGGGGTTTTCTTTCTAAGATATTAACTTCTTTTGGTTTTAGGGAGAAAGTGATGGCTCTTGTGCTTCAGCTTATCTCTACTCCGAGATTTTTTGTCCTCATCAATGGGTCCCCTTCCCCTCTCTTTGACTGCTCTAGGGGTCTGAGGCAAGGGGATCCTATATCTCCTTTTCTGTTCATTATTATGGTGGAATCCCTGGGTCGTCTCATCCAGAGATTTATTAATACTGGGGTTATTTCTGGGTTATCCCCTTCTTCCAATAACCTTATTTTCTCTCATCAACAGTTTGTGGATGATTCTCTTATGCTTGGACAATCGTCTATTAAGGAGGCTAAGGTTATCAAGTCTATCTTACATAAGTACGAGGCTGCTTCAGGGAAAAAGGTTAGCTTGCCTAAGAGTGTTATATTCTTTTTCAACACTCGATCCATAAAATTAGAGCATTTAATATTTCCCTTCTCATAAAATAGTTATGGAACCTTATGTTGGCTAAGAGTGAATGGGTGAAAATTGCTTGGAGAAAATACTTACATGGTGTTGATGGTATAAGGGGGTTCTTATCTCAAGATTTCATTCCTCCAGATTTCATTCCTCCATTTGGCTCTACTCTTTGGAATTGTATGGTAAAGGCTCGTAGGCTTGTGGCCAAGGGTCTCTATTGGAAATTGGGGGATGGTAGAAATATTTTGTTATGGGATGATAGCTAGTTTGGCAACAGGCCTCTCAAAGATGAGCTTTGGGCTCAACCTTTCATGGATCTATGTGTGTGACGGTTTGGCATATTTGTTGCTAAATATATCGAGGGAGGTTGTTGGAAGAAGTTGCATAGGGTGGACCCTAGTCTAGATTTTTTTTTAAGGCTATATCTTTGATTCATATTCCTTCTTCCCCCTCTCTAGATATATTTGTTTGGAAGCCTTCCTCTAATGGTAACTTCTTTGTTGCTTTGGCTTTTCATTCTAGTGAATCCTTTGTTGGTCTTGCTCTTTTTTAGGTTTCTATTTGGTCCTCTAGGTTGATTCCTAAGGTTAATGTTTTCTTCTGTATTTTTTGCAAGAATAAAATATTAACTACTGATAACTTGGTCAAAAGGGGTTTTTTGATGCCTAACAGGTGCTTTCTATGTGAAGAGGAAGCTGAAAATGCTTGTCATTTGTTGATTGGTTGCAGATATGTTAGAATGGTGTGGGCCCATGTGCTCTCTCTTTGGAACTTAAGATGGGTGTTTCATGGTTCTATTAAAGAGTTGTGGTCTCAATGGGTTTGACCTACGCCCAATCCTACTCTTCAGATTTTGTGGTCTCTTTCTCTTCCTCACATTGTGTGGGGTATTTGGGTTGAGTGCAACAACAAAATTTTTAGGAATTTGGCCATCCACCGCTATCCCTATGGCTTACAAAATATGTGCTACTATTAAAGAAAATTTTCTTAGTGGGATCACTTTTTATAATCGGTTGAAGATTAATCTCAGCCCCTATGATATCTTTGTTACTCAAAGGTGGAAGTTTCCTTGTGAAATCTCCCTCCCAGTGACTAAATGGAAAATCTCTAGAGAGGATGTGGTTTGGAAAGCTCCTCTAAATGGATAGGTGAAGGTTAATTTTGATGGAGCTTCTAAAGGGAATTTGGGACCTACAAGTTGTGGGGGAGTGATCATAAACTCTAATAGTAGGCTCATCTCTGTTGTGGCACTCCCTTTGGGAATCTAGGAAAACTACTATGTGGAAGAGGCTACAACCTATCATGGTACTAAGTTAGCTCAAATAAAAGGTTATAGGAAAGTTTGGTTGGAGGGGGATTCTTTGAATATCATTAATAATTTGAAAATTTGTGTTTCCCCCTCTTAGACTATTGAGTCTTTGGTAAGTGATTCCATTGATATTTTGAAATCTTTTGATGAATGTTACAACTCACACATTATGAGAGAGGGGAATGGTCTAGAAGACATATTCACTAATATTGATGTTAGAGAGGTTAGGAAATGGGGTTTGAATGACCCCCTCCCTATAGAAGCTATTGTAACTATTAACTATGATGGTCATTTTTAATCTACTTAAGCTTTCATTATGGTTGGTGGCGAGCATGTCTTTCTTCACATGGCTAATTATAATGAGAAAGGATGGTAAGCCAGATTTGAATCAAGTGAATGGTATGGGGGCTGGGTGCCATAGGGAGCAGAACTCAATGTTCATTAATCACTGCCTTTTCATTTTCATTCTCACATGGATTTTTGGTTTCCTTAGCTTTGTCTTCCAGAGTTTTCTTTGCATTGTGCATTGAGCCCTCAAGTTGTTACCTTCTTTAAATTGTGTTGATATGGGTGGAGATAGAAATCATGTTGAACCTTTCTCATGCAAAGCTACAAAGAAGAAGGAGGTGTGGTAGGTCTTGGAGAAAGGAGGGTTAACTCCCTATCTAGAAAAATTACACAGAAACAATCCTTAGGTTATGACACTATTTGTTAAAGGATGGAATGATAGGGTGCTAAAGCTATATGGTACTGAGTTTGATGCCAATGAAGAGTTTATAGCTAATATTACTGCTTTGTCTATGGATGGTATGAATGTATTTAGAGATAAAAAGGAGTCACAGACCACAATGCAAATATTCTTAAAGGGAGACGAAGCTAAGGATTTGGGGATGACCAGGAGTGGAGGCTACCAGAGAAGCTCTCTTAAGGCTTTGTGGGGAGATGTTGCTAAAGAGTTAATGCACTTTATAACCTTGGAGGCTTGCTATTCAGTGGCTAATGCTTACCACTTCATCTTGCTTAATCACTTATGACATAAGAGGATTTAATTTCTATATTATCTCTTGATTTCTCTAGATTTGAGGCTTAAGGATCATAAGAAAAACCCCAAAAATCTCATTTTGCATGTGGGGTTAGTCCTCTTTATCTCTGATTATGCAAAGACCTTTGAGGTGGCTAAGAAAATTGTTACCCCGAAGGGTAAACATCCCAATCCTGTAGAGTATGAGACTACTTCTGAAGAGGAACCGACCAGCGAAACACCGAAGAAAAGGGAATTGATTTTGGAAAAATAGTCTAATTCAGAGGGGGATGTAGAATTTATTCCTAATTCACTTGCTTCTATGGAGGTGGGTCCCCAATCCCCTACTGCAAGAAATGTGAAAAAAGGGGGGTCGTGCGCTAGTGAGGGTTATGTGACTTGTAGTGATGAGGAGGTTGCTGATTTTCTGTGTAGGGGTGTGAAGGAGAAGGTTGAATTGTATGGCAAGGCTTCCTCATTGCCCCTTGTAACTAAGAAAAAGAAGGAGATGAAGGAGGGAAGTAGGAAGAAAAGGGTTATAGGGACAAAAAGTCAAATATTGGAGAGGGGTTCTCCTCTCACTATTGTGGGTGGCCTCTTTGCTGATGATTCCTCGAGTGTTAAGCCGAATGTGCAGTAGAAAGGTAAGTATGGGGTTGGTGATGTTGTTGTGGAAACCCAAGATGTGGAATTGGAAAGGCTAAAGAAGAGAAAATTTGTGGCAGAGGAGATTGCGAGCTCCATCCAAAAAATCAAGACTCTAGTTGCTACTAGAAAAGGTAAGGAAATGTTTGTTGATAAGGAAAAGGGTAGTTCCTCTAAGGAGGAAGATTCTTTGGGGAAGGGGGTTTTTAATATTGATAGAGAAGAGATGTCTGATGTGCTGGGAACTGCTCGTGAGAGTTCCATTGTTTTGTTTAAACCCTTTAAATGGTTTTCTCATGAACTCAATAAAACTAATGTCAAAGGGGTGTGGTGAGTAAGGCTAAGGAGACCTCTGTCCAAAACTAGATAGATCATTTTTTTGATTCCTTAAACACTTTGGTGGATACTGTGGCAAAGCAAACTTTTAAAATGAAACAGAATCTTGAAGGTAGAATCTTCACCCTTGAGGATAAAATGGAGAAAATTTTGGATGCTATGATGAGAGGTGGGGAGGCTTCTAAATCTGTTGTTAAATTGGATTCTATTGGTGTGATCTCTCCTATGGTTAGTGCCAAGAAGTGTAAAGATAGTGCTCATGCTGAAGAGATAGGTGTTGCTGGTAAGTTGATGGGGAAGGAGGGTGTTGCTGGGAAGGGTGGGGAGAAAGATATTGTTTTGATTACTAAGGTAAATATAGATGGTCTTGGTGCTAGGAAAAGAACAAAACTAAAGCTCATGTA
>VDFB02247094.1:0-20430 GCA_007258455.2 Sequoia sempervirens
CGAGATGACATGGAGTGATCTACCAGTTGGAACCCGCAGTTAATTTCGAGGGTTGAGTCATGAGCAGCAGTTAACTCGACTTTTAGTCTTGAGTTCACTTGCTGACTTCATACATGCTTATCTCTTCCTTGGGATTATCTTCACAGTAGTTAGGGTTAGGGTTTTCAGTTAACTGAGGGTAGTGTCCATTTAACTTTGCTTTAAATAAGGATACGTGTATGCTTGCACATTGTCCATTTTAGGGTTGGGGATGTAACGCTTAACCGGGATGGTAGTTTCTAGCTTAACCCGTATAGTTTGCTTTATTAGGGTTTAGCAATAAATCCGTACGCATTGCAAGACTCAGTATTGACCTCGAGGATTTTAGGGTTCCCTGCCTTTGGATGTTCATGTAACAAGAGCTTTACCCATTTGTAATTAACTTCTTTGCAACGAGAAATTCTATAAGTTGTTCCCACCTTGCCCCCAATATTGCCTCGCTCTACATCTGTTCAAGTGTGTTTTACTATTATGATGAATTGTTATGCCACATAGGGTTTCATGCACTATAATGGTGAATTCCTTTCCTCGCTTTGTGGTTCACAAACTTGTCCGCATTGAGATGATAGTTGTACACCTTGCCTCAAGTAGAGAATCAGACACTAGGTCATTGATGTGTGAACAATAAGCTTATTCGATTGAGTCAAGGCCAGCTACCCCTTGTCTCAAGTTGGAGAATCCAGACTAGTCACTTATATTGTTGTTTCACCAAACTTGTTTAGATTGAGATCGACAGATGTGCCACCTGCCTCTGCTAAGTTGAGAATCACTTGTTTATCGGCCGATAATCATTCCCGCCTCCATTTCCCATGCTCTCATTTTCTTGAGGAAACCGATAGATTTAAAGTGATAGCCAATAGAAGTTAATGATCCGCTAAACCGTGAAAACCTTAGCTGCAACGCTCTTTGGTTTCTTTAACTTTGTGCCTCCCTTCCAGTCAGAACAAGATAGGGACTTATCACTCTTTCTTCCATCGCATTCCAGCACCACGAGGGAGCTTCCTCCCAATTTGAAGAGCAACTCACACGTTAGTTAGTGCATAGTCGTCAGACAAACCTGGGCACCGTGAGGTGTTAGTTTTACGCCAACAAAATTTTTAAGCTAAAAACCGCTAGATTATTAGAAAATGGAAGAGCATATAGAATGCTGAAATTATTAAGTACACCATCATTTCAGCGAGAATATAAATTATATTAGATTGATTTTACTGTATTAGGGCTTGACAAGGTATTATGTAAATTCTTATGAGTCGTTGCATTCCTATACAACTTCCCCAAAACTACCTTACGAAAAACTAACACCCAACTAATTACTTATTAAATTTGACACAAAGTGTCTTTATTAGAATATGCAAACTTTAATTTTTCAACACAACCCCTTAGGTTTATGTTACAAAAACCAAGAAAATGAAATAACAAAAGCATTGCAACATGAATTGATTGCAGCAGCCCACTTGGAAAATTGTAGGAGCATCTTCACTAAATCTCCTTGCTCATATAGAACACCCAAAATTGCTCATGTCCAAGCAAAGAACTTGAATGACCACCAAATCTCCTTAGAATACCCTAAACTACTTTTGTCTAGGCAAATGTCCTAGCTAACTACCAAATCTCCTTAAACACCCCAAACTACTCATTTCTAGGCAAATGTCCTGATTGTCCAATGGAACTTGTGAATCAAGATGTACTCAACTATTCACAAGTACAACACCCTTCTTGTGAATTGAGATACACTCAATTATCCACAAGAAAAAACACCAACCAATTGTGAATTGAGACTTACTCAACTATCCATAAACCATAAAACTGCTAAGCCTCCCTTGCTCCATGAAGTGATACAAAAAAATATTGGTGCTTCTCATGCAAATTAACATCTCTAAGAAAGAAGCTAGCATGAGATGATAATATTACTCCAACCTCTGGTGCCTCCACCCTCCAAACTAACTTGTTAGTTACTTGCCATAGGTAGTCTTAAAATCTTCGAAATCTCAATCAACACAAATAAGATTTTTAGGCATATTTGTAAAGCTTGTAATGCAATAGGATGTTGGGTTCAATTGAAAATACATCCATACAATTAAGCTATGTCTTCAACCAAAAGATTGACCTTACAAATCATTCATACCAATATTACAATAAACCGATACAAAATAACCATAAAGGACTCTTTGAAGTTCTAAGCTCCAATTACATCAATATTTTAACCTTCCTTCTCTCCAAATAGTCTTATTGGTTTCAGTTCCGTAGCAAATGAAGAGCTTTCAACTCTAATTGATAACACAAAAAGATGTGATGAAAAACAATATGTTGGCTTTGGACCAACAATCTTCAATATTCAAATTCTTAACAATAGGTCTAATCACCAACTCCTCCATAGTTCATTGTTGGCAAGTAATCAATTAATCTTTTTTGTTGTAGTGAAATCTCTCTCTTAAAAGAATTTTTTTAAAGAAGAAAGTGTGTTAAAAAATAACCACTCAGACCTTTTTACCTTCAAAAGTAGGCAAACTTCACCCAAAAAATGCTTTTAATATAAATGCATTTTCAATACCAAAAAAATGTTTGAATATTGTTTCCTCTATTGTCTCTTTCGTGCTTTCTGTAATTTCCCCTTCTTAGGAGCGAGTGTTAGAGAAGACCCTTAGCCTATTTAATTCCCATAGGCTAACCAATAGGTAAGGGAATACTTAATTAATTAAATTAAGTTGTCTTAAATTATTATTTTATGGGCAACTTTGGTTTAATTAATTATTTTTCATAAAAGTTAAATATTTAATTAGAGCGACTTTCCAGGGTCTAAAAGTAAAAAATATAAGGATCACTTTATGAGAAATAAAGTAAAAATTTCTCAAAAGTTCAAAAATGATACAAAAGGGGAATACAAAGGGAAATTTCACATCTTTGGCAAATACATTTTCTACTGTGAAGTTTATGCATTTTTCTCTAGCTAAACCCTAGGATAAAATCCCTAAGGGAAACTAGTTTTAAAGAAGGATTTCTTCCTAGCTAGTCAGAGTGGATTCAGCCAGTTCACTAGTGTGCAGAAAAAGTAGCGATTTAAAATTGTAATTAAAGATTTCAATTTTGAGAGTTGGGTGAGACTTGCAAAGGTGTTATAGTCATCAAATAAAGAGATCTCTAGGTTTGATTGTAGGTAAAGGTTATTGAAAAGCATTGCATAGCAGTATGAGTCAAATTGTGTGAAGGAAAAGGAGGTGACAAAGAAACTTATGGCAGCTAGAGATTAATCTAAGCTAGCCACTCCATATTGAAAGGACTTAATCCAGAGTTCTTTGAAAGCTGTTGCAACAAATTAAGTCGCAGCATTGAGAAATGATTAGTCCATTTCAAAATACCAGATGCTAGGGCATGAAGAAGGTCACATGGGATTGTTGAGGAGAAAGTTGTCGTCCTATATTTTGCCACTGACCCTAGTTGGAGGGTCTATGCAGAGAGCCCCCTTAGTCACAGCCTATTCTCTGATCTTCCACCTTGTAATGAAGTTTTGTGACCAGAATAAGGGAAAGAAGATGAAACAACAGACTTTAAGAAGTTGTGACAGCCAAAATCGTGGAATAGGAGGTCGCGAGTCTTCAAGACTAACCACAAATTTCTCAAGGGTTTGCACAACATCCAAGGAAGGAGTTATATGATTGTAAATGTCTGAATGCTATGTGTGATAGTGCCCAGCTGGTGAAGGAGTGTCGCAACCTGCATAGGAGGTGTGTAATATCTGAAAACTATATTAATCTGAATATAAGTAAATTTTGCATTTAAACAAGTCTATAGTTGTGGCCATGAAGGAAGGATTGGCTTAACCTTTTCTCTAGTAATTTGTATTTGCTAAAGATGAACTGAATAGTGAGAAGTCCTGTAAATGTGTTTATACTTTATGGTAAAATTACAATATCTTTCAATATATTCCATCTTAATTTAATGTATGTTAAAATTGCAAACTCGAAGAAAGAAATAGTGGAATAACACAACATTCAGCAACTATGTATTTGTAATTTGTATTTTTCAAACAGTAGTATGAAAAAAGTTTAAAGCCATCTTAATTGCATGGAGAGCAAGGAGTGATGGTAAACAAGAGTGTACACCATGGGTTTCGAAAGATGGATTCTTTTGACTACACACACTACATAGTGGGATATTATATAGTTTTACTTTGAAATTCAAACCTCAAAATCAATTACAAACTACAAATTACAAAGTAACACAAAGTGGAAGGAGCCAATGAAGCTAACTACTGTGAAGTATGGTGAAGTATGATTCTCTTGGGTGCTGTAATTCCTGATGATGCATTTCCATCATTATTCATGCTACTCATTTGATTCAAGTGCTCTTCATCAAATACCTTGGTCTCTCTCAAGATAAAAACGTCATCCCCATCAAAAAAGTGAATCATCTTCATTTGTGATCCATTTTGAATTTGTCATGTCCCCAAGATTCTAACACTAAGATAAAGCATCAAAATACAAATAAATAAATAAAATACATATTACCAATATAAATATAAATATAGCAATTTAATATTATTATAATTATAATTATCAAATATAATATTATAAATATTATTATTAAAAAATAAAATAATTTAATTATTATTATGATTATAATCATATTAAAATATATAAAAAAAACTAGATGGCGCATAGTGGCGTAGGCTCGCAGGGTGGCGTAGGTGCGAAATCTGGTGAAGCAGGGAAGGTTGGTGAGTTCCAGGGAAAGGATGGGAAGATCCAGAGGAGCGAAGAAGAATCCAAGCGACGCTAGGGGGATGAAGCGGTCGAGGTAAATCCAAAGGGATTGCAGTTTGGCAACTTACCCCAATGGGTTTTTGAAGACGGGCATTGGGTGGACAAATGCCACCCGTTTTACTGGCATAAAGGAATTGATAATGGCACGACTAAGCGCAAGAGGCATGACACCCCTAAATCTCTGGCTTCAGTGGATGGCCTGGGAGTGGCGTGAAGAAGGCATGATTCTCCTGATGTGCCGAGGAAGTATGACCAAAGTTGGCATCGACCATTTGTGGCGCCTTGGCAAAAACCAAACGGGAGGCAAAAGGAGTGGAAGGAGTGGCCGACTCAGAGATGGTCAGGCAATAATTGCAGGGGAAGGAGAGAAAGGAAAGTGAAACGGCCAGAAGGGTGGCAGATTCCTGTGGTGGAGAATATCCCTAAGTAGAACAACGATAAAGTCTTGATGGAAATTGATGTTGCGGAAGAAATCAAGTGAGATGTGGCCATTCTGGGGGAGTATGTATTCATCTACTGTTTTATTGGCAAGACGCCGAATAGGGCCTCGATCGAGGGCTGGATTAAAGAATAGTGGAAGCAGGAGGTATTGTTAAGATTTCTACCAAAGGGGTTTTTTCTGGTTGTTTTTGCCAATGAAGAAGCGAAGAAGCAAGTCACCGAGGGTGATATGTGGTTTATGGAAGACACTCCCCTATACATGCAACCATGGTGTCCGAATTTCGACCCGGTGAAAATGAGGCCATATGATCGTTCTGTATGGGTAAGATTATACAACCTTCAGATGTAGTACTTGACTGTAGAATGCTTGGAAAAGATAGGTCGCTCTCTGGGTTCCCTAATAGAAATGGATATGAGCATATTGGACATAGACCTATACAAGTGCGCTAGATTGAAAATTGCGGCTATTGACACCATTCCAAAACAAATTTGTCTTATGGTGGACGAGGCTCGATGGCTTCAATGGGTCGAAGTCGAAGAATTTTTTTTATTATGCTCCAAGTGTAGAGCTTGGGGTCACAGAATGACGGAGTGTGACAGAGGTAGGAGAAGGGTTTGGAAGGAAAAATCAAAGGTGGACAACCCCCCCAACGAACATAGGTCTTCATCTGTTGCCTTTGAAGTGAGGAAAACAAAAATGGATAAGGCTTCAAATGAGGAGATGCCGCTCCATGCAAATCCACTTGAGGCACCAAAAGACAAGATGCAATTGGCTGACCCGCAGCCTAAGTCCCCCCCTCAGGAGATGAGGTCCGATCGAGAACAAATTGTGGTAGCTGAGGTCAACTCTGAGGCAAGTGATGATTTAGACTCCAATGTTGATCCGGAGGATGCGCTGGATGTCACTGAGGATAGGTGTATCTCTCAATCGGCTGCCAAACACTTGGGTGTGGGAAAAATCATCACAATTGGAAACACTTGTGGTCGGAAATCCTTTAGGCAATTGAGGGAAGAGGAGGCTGCAGCGAAGAAGTTCCCCAACATCACTAAGTTTTTAAGTACCAAGGGAGGAAGCCCCTCCCTTGGGAAGCAATGAAGTTAACAACATGGAATGTCAGGGGCCTGAAGGCCCCTGACAAGCGACGCATTGTTAGGTGTCATCTACAGAAAAGTACAGACAATATTATCTTGTTACAAGAGACCAAGCTCTTTGGGGAGGAAGGGATTAAATTTCTTAAATACTGCCGGATCTGGAAAGGGTACTTCTAGGATTCTGTGGGGAATTCGGGTGGATTAGGACTACTATGGAAAGAAGCAATGGTCTGGGTGGATGTGATGTACCGTGCTCACTGCTGATTTGATTTCACTGTGCTTGTAGGTCTGATTTGTGTTTAGTGTTTGTCTTCTTTTTGTGGCTCTCGTGTTTTTGAATTAATGCCAATGATATACATAAAATTTAACGATCAATTACATGTAATATGAACCCGAAATGAACTAAACTTCAATTGATAACACAAGAAGTCCCAAATTCATAATTAATAGACTTTCTTCATTACAAGAGAGAGTACATAATGGGACGGCTTGCATACATTCAACGAGATACTCAAGCAAGATTCAAAAAGACCTCTAAGATGCATTCTACATGATATAACAGCTTACATGGCATATATAATTAGCATCAAATTCGAGAGGCAATACATCTTATGTCTTAATTTTACATACAGCCAAACTTCACTGTGAATAGTGACTGCTACAGTACCCGCGCCCATGCAAATGCTCATACAAAATTAAATACAAATGTCTCCTACCAAATTTTTGATGGAAAAGCTTCTAAATAAGAGGGCGCCCCTTTTAGGAAAGAAAGCAGCAACAATATGAGGGCGTCTTTCTTACTTGAAGAAGTTGAAACCCTTACTTGATGGCGGTTGGCTGTAGATGAAGAAATCAGCCTCCAAAACCTTCCAAAATGCAAGTAACTACCTCTAAATGGCGAATGGAGATGCTGGCAGCGAAAACCCTTTCAAAAGATGCCTCCAACAGCTTGTAACCAGCAGATTCGAACTCCAAAATGCAGCAACAAGAATAAACCAGCACTTTAGGGTGGTCTTTCACACCTTCAAGATGCCAAATCCTAACTACAAGCCCAATCCAGGCTTACCCACTGCAGAAATCGGGAAACCCTAGTTTCCTTCTCTCCCAAACTCCACACTTCAAGTTTCATTCAACAAAATAATCTCAAGCATAATGGGTCGAACTTTTCTCTTCTTCTTTTATAACTTCACTTTGAAACACTATTCATTAAAAAATCACTATTCACTTAAGTTTGTTCTTTTTTCACTTTATCAATGAATAGTAACTGAAAAATATAAAGTGACCCCCTTAACAAATAGACACATGGTCCCCAAGCCTGAGTAAGTGAAATAAATGGTGATGAACAATATTTTAAGCTCCAATTACACGCCAAACGCGCAAATTCACCACGTCACCGACTCCGGATACCAATACTGCCTTTAACTGACCAAGTGCCCGTTCAAGTGATCCTCTAACCAGAACCATTAGCCTACGAGGATCGACATAATAGGCTAATCCACCAACTCTGATGCTCGCGAAAGAATGGGGACATTACAATTGGAAATGATTGGCTCTTCTTCAAATTGGATGGCAACAAAAGTATTTGATCTAGGTCTAAATTGCCAATTTGTGATCATTAATGTTTACGGCCCAACAAAAATTGAGGAGAAGGCTACTCTGTGGTGTTCGGTGCTTGACTTTGCTTGTCCTTTCTTGAAGGACAAATTGATCATTGGTGGAGATTTTAATGCCATCTTGGACTTGACTGAAAAGAGTGGAGGGATTTGAAGTGTCTCGCAGGCCACCATCGACTTTAGATGCTTTGTGGCGGACGCTGGAGTAGTTGATTGCCTGACAAAAAATGGCGTTTTCACATGGACTAACAGGCGAAAGGACTTCAGAGCTATTGTAGAGAGGTTGGATAGATTTTTGGTTTCCCCGAGTTGGTGTGAGGAGGGTATGTGGGTAGTGGCTAGCATTCAACCTGTGTCAATTTCGGATCATTTCCCAGTTGAATTGACAATTACTGGGCAGCAGGATCTGCAAAAAATGAGTTTCAAATTCCATAATATGTGGTGGCGGGACGATGGCCTTGTTGGTCTTTTGGAATGTTGGTGGAAGGAGACTTGAGTGGGAGGATCGATTAGTTTCAAAATTGTCAAGAAACTCCATACCATAAAACAAAAGTTAAAAGTTTGGAACAAGGAGAAATTTCAAAATATCTTTGTGGAAAAAGCTAAGGTGGAAAACAAGCTGGAAGCTCTGAATGAGAAAGTAATTAAAGAATGTATGAGGAATGATGATTTCTGCAAGAAAAAGGACTTGAATGCCAAGTTGGCAGAACTCCTCAAGAGAGAAGAAATATGCTGGCGGGATAAGTCTAGTGAGGTCTGGCTTAGTGAAGGAGACTCAAACTCAAAAAAATTTCATGTCTCGGTGCTGGTAAGGAGGGTTGCAAATAAGATAGAGGAAATCAAAACCATGGATGGCCTCATAGTGCGTGGCATGAAGGAAGTGGGCATGGTTGAATTTTTCAAGCAACTGCTGGGGTGCCAAAGCGGGCAAGATGTAGGTGGTAGATTCTTGGAGACGATAAACGGATAGGTCAGTGAGGCAGATAATCTAATGCTATCTGGAGAGGTGTCTAAAGATGAAGCGAAAAGTGCTCTGTTTCAGCTCCACCCGAATAAAGTGCCTGGGCTTGATGGGTTCTCTGCAAAATTCTTTTAGTTATGTTGGAACTTTATTGGGGATGACTTGTGGAAGTTGGTGGAATATTTTAGAAGGACGAAGCGATTCGTGAAGGATATAAACAACTCGGTGATAGCGCTGATTCCTAAGAAACCTGAATGTCAATCTTTTGGCGACTACCGGCCCATATCGCTATGCAATACCGTATACAAGGTGATTGCCAAAGTACTAGCAAATAGACTTAAATTGGTGCTGGGAAACATAGTTTTTGTAGAGCATAATGGTTTCGTGCCAAGAAGGGAAATCACGGATAGTATTCTTCTTCTCTCGGAAGTGGTACATTCTCTTAAGACAAGTAGGGAGGTAGGGATATTAATCAAATTGGATGTCTACAAGGCGTATGACAAAGTCTCGTGGCGCTTCTTAATTAAGGTTATGGAGAAATTGGGATTCTGCACTCAGTGGTGCGAGCTCATTTACTATTGTATCTCCTCGGTACGATTTTCGATCTCGGTAAATGGAACATTGCATGCTTTTTTTCAGGCCACAAATGGTCTCAGGCAGGGGGACCCCATATCTCCTTTCTTATTCAGAATCCTTAAGATACGTCATCAAAGACTGGTGCCATCGGTTGGAATGGAAGGGCGTGCGGGTGGCTCCAAATGTGGAACCCATCTCCCACTCGCAATTTGCTGATGATACTACCCTGTTGGGTGAGGCAAGTATAAGGGAAGCCAGAGTAATCAAAGGAGTGTTGGATGAGTATGAAAAACAATCGGGCCAGAAAATGAATAAGGAGAAATCATGCATCTACTTTTTTAATACAAGGATTGTGTTACAAGAGGCTATCATTGGAATTTTGGGCTTTCAAGTGGGAAAGTTGCCCGCAAAATTCCTAGGGGTAAAGATCTTTGATGGCTCGTGCAAAGCAAAACATTGGACTGAGGTGATTGAGAAATGCAAAAACAAGGTGACGGCGTGGAAGAACAACTGGCTCACATTAGCTGGGAGAATAATAATGGCAAAGGTAGTTCTGTCTGCAATCCCCATTTATACTATGTCATGTTATGAGGCACCCTCAAAAGTCGAAGAAGATGTGGAAAAGGTCTTGAAGAAGTTCCTATGGGGAGGATCCAAGAATGAAAGAAGAAATCCGCTCATTGGTTGGGACACAACATGCAAAACAAAAGAGGACGGCAGGGCTAGATTGCGAAAGGTAAGGCTCCAAAATATTGCCCTTGGTTCCAAATTGGTCTGGAAGATGTACAAGTCTCTGGAAAAGCCATGGTGTCAGATACTACAGAACAAATATTTGGACAATGAAGAACCTTCTAGAATCTTAACAATTGCGAATGTGGAGGGTGGATTGGCAATGTGGAGGTACATATTAAAGTGCAGGACTTTAATTACCAGCCATCTTTCGTGGCGAATTAGGGATGGCCGAAAGGCTTTGTTTTGGACGGACTCGTGGGATGGTCATAAGAGCTTGGCAAAGATGTTTGATTTGGGACAATATGTGGGTAGGCTTCAGGAGGATTACGGTAGCAAGGTGGCGGATTATGTATCCCTAGATGCAGATGCGATTAGGGGGTAGTATAAATGGAAAGACGTGGATGCCTTGCCGTTACCACAAGAAGCAAAAGGGGCAGTGGCTCAAGAACTGGCCAATAGGGCTGTTAACCTATGCAATAGGGAAGATACGATTATTTGGTGTGGGGCTACCTCTGGGGAATAATCGGCTAAATTGGGTTATCGAATTCAAGTTGCATATAGTAAGGAGAATACATGGATGGCAACTTTATGTTGGAGACGGGAAGTGTTACCTAAGGCCGGTGCTTTCCTTTGGGTTGCCATTCATCAGTGCTGCCTTATAGGAGAAAGACTGAAAAGAATTGGGATTGCGCTCCCTTCTTGTTGTCCATTATGTGAATGCGAGGAGAGTGTGGACTGCCTATTTCTCAATTGTCCTATGGTGGCTGCATGCTGGGATTGGCTGCAAGGTACCTTTCGATTCCAGGGACCAAGACAGGTGAAGCTTCAGGAGTTCCTGTGTAGCTAGCCAATTGCAAACAAAGGTGGTTACTGGCATGGAATACGGGTGTTGGCACCAGTTCTAGTTGTATGGCATAAATGGAAGGAGAGGAACAGGCGCATCTTCAGTGAGAAGTTTCTGAGCAGGGATCTTCTCATTGCCAAGATTTGGGGAGCCATCATTGAAACGAAAAACAATAGAATTAACATCGACACCAAAGCAAGTTTCACAAGGTGGGATGGGGAGATATAGAAGGTCTGGATTGATCTCAAGACGCCAAAGGCCGGGGTCCGCAAGCAGGTCAGGGTCAACAAGAAGAACGTCTGATGGCTGCAACTGATGAGATTAAAGTGGAAATTAAATTTCGATGGGGCTATAAAAGGCAACCCCGGGCAGGCAGGGGCAGGATGCATAATTAGAGATAATTGTGGCAAGTGTGTGTGGGCTGTTTCAAAATGCTTGGGAATCTGTTCTAACAACATGGTTGAAATGGAGGCGTTAGAGCTAGGGTTGGAGTTGTGTATTTGGAAAGGGATAGTCACTGTGGAAATAGAAGGTGACTCACAAATTTGTATCCAGGCTATTTCCTCAGGGAAGTCACCGAGTTGGAAAATGGATAATTGGATAAGGAAGATTAAAATCCTTCTGGCTAAACTAGATAATTTTTCCATAGCACACGCATACAGAGAAGCTAATAAAGCGGCCGATTTGCTAGCAAACTATGGCGCATTCCAAGACAATCCGGTTATTATAGATTCCCATACGGATCGATGGCTTGGCCTGCAGGACATACTAGACTAGGACAATGAGGGAGGTTGAGGTGTCCGGCCGAGCATAGCCCTGGGCTTGTGTCAGTGCAATGGGAGTAGAGAATCACATGTTGGATGTTTTCGGTAATTGGAAGCAAATCTGGGCTTAGATTTGGTTTGAAATTGCAGACCGTGGTGTGATTGAACGTTGAGATTGGTACTCTTCACAGCCTATATTTACATACGCTTGGTTGGGAGTTTTCACTCATTCGCTACAGTGTTGTTGGAGGGAAAAACAAAAGCAAACGATGGTGCACTATTTTGGGTTGAGCTGCCTGTGCGCTAAGGAAACTACGCTAGAACAATGCAGGAGGCTATTTCCAGTTCGCAACGCGGCGGTGCTGCAGGAGATTATGAAGGTGGTCAGGTGCGTGAACCAAGCGGGAAGGCACTGGTGTGATGGGATGGTGTATGAAGCGGTGGTTGGGCTGTTGGTGGATATCTTGGGCTCCCGGGAAAGAATGGTGGAACTCTCTTGTGCTGTGGCCAATGCGCAAGCGGTGGCAAGCACTACATTGGATCTGGTGGAGGATGGATTGGTGAGTATCCTTAGGATTTTCTTTGACGTTGCAACAATGGAAGAGGAGGAGGATGTGGGTGAGATGTACGAAGCTGAGACCATAAGGCATCGGACGGAAGTTAGGAGAAATTTCATGGAAAATGCCTGGGAGATTTACCGGACAGGAGTCATTAATGCAATATGGATGCATTTGCCAGACATATGGACTCTGGTTTGTCCTGGCTCAGCAAAGGCAGTTTGAACAAAGTTTTGGGTTTGGGATGGAGTCTGGCGGTGATTTACTGTCACTTGGTAATGTAATAAGGGTAGTTCTGAGGTCTAGGCTGATTTATGGCTTGCGTAGCCAAATATCATATATGTATTCAGGCGCTATCCCCTTTTGATAGCACTCATCTATATATAAAAATAAATAAATATATATATATAAAATAATGTGATAAAACACCATGAAATAAGCAGCAGTGATTTCACTAAGAAACAAAAAATTAAGAATAAGACAAAATCAGAATATGACAAAAGTCATATAGGGCAAAAATCAAATAAGACAAAAATAAAAATAATATAAGACAAAGTGCAAGGAAGCGATTCCATTGGTGAAGGCAGATTAGTGAAGGCAGCGAAATTTCAAAGGTAGTGGTTATTGTTTAAATGGATTGATTAATATATATAAAACAGCGATTCATTATATGGAATGATTACTTTATGAAAGACAGTGCTTCATTAGAGGTTTATGTTTTAGTTTATCAAAAGGCAGCAGGTATGTAAAGAGTGGTGTCTCTTACGAGACATAAGATATAAATTGATGGGGATTGAATGAGGGAATGGGGGAGGAAAAAGTCTAGATTGCAGATTGGGTAATAGTTATTATTCTCATAGTAATATCATCGGCTGGCTGGAGAAAAGGAGAGGCTACTGCAGATTGGTCAATGGTTATCTAGTAAGATTTTTGTATGTTTCATTTCAGAAAATTGTTATAGTTTATTAATTTCCTATAGTTAATAATAATGAATTTATAAATACTGAATTCTATAGATGATAGTAATTAATTTATGGTTTGTGAATCATAGTACTTAATGATGTTTTATTCATTATTTCAAGATTATTAAAAGTAAATATAATATAATAAACAATATTTTAATATATATATATGTAGCTGATATGTATATGCAAAAGTAATTATTATAAGCTTGAATATAGATATATATGTACAGGAACATATACATAATATGAATATACAATAATGATACTTGCAACAATTATCAAGCCTTGTAAGTGATGATGACTCTTCAATATAAACATGAATAGATTGCATCTATACATTTATGTATGTCCATATCCTATGATCAATCAAATATAAGGTCAAAGGAGGCAAGTTAGGAGGATGTTGTTTATAGGCCTCCCATGCTAAACACGCCACTCCAAGGGTGGAATAGTCTTGGTCGGACGTTCCTACTACTTGGGGCCAAGAGGTGGGTAGTCTTGGTTGAATGCTTGTGCTCTTGGGCTTAGATGGTGTTTACAGGCCTCCCATGCTAAGTATGCCACTCCGAGGGTGGAATAGTCTTGGTTGGACGTTCCTGTCACTTGGGGCTAAGGGGTGGGTAGTCTTGATTGGACGATCGTGCTCTTGGGCTTAGATGGGTTGAGTAATTTACAGGAAACCCTCTTAGGGCTTTCCTATCAAGCCAAACTATGATTGATTGTTAGGACGGATTCAAGGAGTCCCAATCATAAGGAGGATGGACAAGACAACATGGATAGGAAAAGTAGACACTAGTGTATCCACTAGGCACGCCACTTCGGGGGTGGAATAGTCTTGGTCAGACATTCTTGCTGCTCGGGGCCAAGAGGTAGGTAGTCTTGGTCGGACGCTCATGCTCTTGGGCTTAGATGGATAGTTTCGGGCGGACTTATCCTGCTTCTCATCCAGACCTTGTTATGAATAAAATCTCCACTATGCATTATGGATATTGGTAGTCTAGATAGTCTTGGAGTAGTTATGTATCTTAAATTGATAAGACACTTATTATGTTTTGATCACATGAGTTATATTTTCAATATTATCTAACATGTTTGCAGGGCCTATAGCCAAGATTTATCTTGTTTAAAGAATTAAGTGGTAAGTTACAGCCCTAACTACATTAAGCTTGTGATTCTAGGGCAAGATTTAGGATAGTCTCAAAAAGGGACATTACAAAATTTGGATCAATCTTGTCATGGTCAATTGGCTAATCGTCCTCGGCACTTGATATAATCAAATCAAATGCGTTAGTTTGTTATTTATACAAAAGAAGTATTAATTGCAAATTGTAAGAAAATAGTAATTAGAATTAAAAATTAGAAATGCAAGTTTTCTTTACCATGAAGTGTTTTTAGGCAGTGGTTGAGGCTGTGGTGGACAAGAACCAAACTATTCATCCTTTGTTGAGTGAAATGGTTGCATTTCCTAGAGTGTACGTGTTCAAACACACTCCAAGAACTCTCACAAGCAGATAAACTACATAGCTGGCTTAAAATTTGCATTTCCATCCATTGCAAATATTTGGCATCTTTGCCAAAACAATTATACCATTTGTCTAACATTTTTGTTTTTAAACAAAATACTATTATCATATTCTAAACTACAGAATTGGCGGGAAGTGATTGCAGATTCGCCCACATTTCAACAAGGAAAGTGATTTGTTGCCACTGTTTGTGCCATTGAAGGCATGATCACTTTGAAATAAGGTATTTGAAATCAGCATTTGCCTATTTATCTCTTGCTTTCCTTCTTCACCACTAGCTTTGCCATCATCTTAACTCATGCAGTGAAAACCGCAGAACCTAAGTTGTTATGTTTTATACCATATAGTTCCAACGTTGTCAGCCTTGTTCAACAAACTTGTTTTCTATTATCTTTTGAAAATGGTAAAGAACAAGAATATGAACCTGGGGAGAGCAAGTGGCAGGTCTTCTTGTAACTTCCAAGGTGATCTTTCATCCTCTTCACTTGTGTAACTATTAATGTCTGCTGTTATTTAAATGGAAGTCTAGTTAGTAGAATTTTGGTTGATGCACATGGCATGAATCATTGCACAGATTTTGCAGATACAATCTTGCATTACAGTTCTACCATTTTGTCCTATCGTTCATCTTGTCTTTGTGTTACTGTTCTTAAAGAAACACAAACTTTTTCTGACCGGTACACATTTGACTTTCAACCCTGTTTTAGTGTTTCTCCTCCAGGTTATTGCTGAACCTCAGATCAGTCCATATACTTATAAGTAAATTTTGACAAATTTATTCGGTTTCACTGCTTTAATACCTGCGAACTCACAATATTAACAGTTCAGACCACAAATTGTACCTTTCTAACAAATTATTGGCTGAAAGTATAGGATAAAATAATATGAGAATATTGTACATGTTGAATGTTTCACATGTGAGTGATAGCCTATTTCTATCTCTGCTCATCAATGTACCGCAAGAGCATTTAAACTGTCTATTCATTTCTACTGAAACTGTAGGAATCTACACATTACTTTAGAGCCCATTAAAGTGATGAGCAGTTGTTTGTTCTCCTTAGAAACCTAAGCATCAAAACTGTAGCAGTGCTGGATATTCCTTGAACCATGTGGACTCCAAAACAGGGACCATATCAATTCAACAATTGGTAATCATTATGGATTCAATACCAAAATGATCTGAGTTTCTGCACATCCATAACCAGGTTATGAAGCAATTACAAGGTTGTTATGATGAATGTTGGATTTTCTTGACTCGGTGTGATAAAGGTCAACTGCTAATGTTCTTAATATCTCCCAAAAATATGGACTGTTCTAAAAAGTTGCAGCAATCATAGAGGAGATTTAGGTGATGTTGCTCCAGTTAATCAAGATTCAAAACACTAGAATGAGTTGTAAGTGATTTCCTTGCATAAGTTTTGGACCACATAGGGTTGCCCAACTCAGAAGAATTCCTTTCCTGAACTTTTAAAATCCTTTGTATACATTTGAGGACGAAGTGTCATGTCCCCTTCTCAGTGACATCTCTCAGACGACAGGATTGGCCTATCATACGACCCTCGTAGGCCGATGGACTGGATAGGGGGTCACTTCGGAGCTTGGCTCAGCTTCAGTCAGCAGGGATTGATCAGTTGTCTTCGTTAAACCGATCGGAGGATATTGCGGAAATTGCTATTTTACTTGATTCTTAGCGGTGATGTGGGACCCAACTTTACTATTTTACTTGATTTATTTGTGGCGGCATCGAGGAAGTCACCAGTCTGTCGGCATCGAGCCGGATCGATAGCGAGGTTAGAAATAAAGGGAGAATATTAATATTTGATACATTATTGATTAAATATTAATTAATTCACGTTTATAATATAAAGTTATAATTTAATATTATAACTTAAAGTGAATTCCTTGAGGGGTGCGCCATCATGAGGAAAGGGGGCCAGTTTGATATTTTAATTAATAATTAAATATTCAGTGGAGAACTATGGAAAGGTGAAAATATTAAAATATGAATATTTCATTAAAACCATATTTTCAAGGGAATCGCACTTTTCATGTATTTGAGGGTTTGCCTTGGGAATTGAGCCCATTATGAGATTATTGAATTTGATATTGATCAATTTTTGGTCTGAGCCTGAGACTTAGGGTTTCACGTTCGATTCCTTGGAGAACGAGCCATCTCCAGCGGAAAGCAATTCAGAGAGTGTGCAATATCATTCGATCTATTGCCTACAGAGGTTTTCTTACTCAGAGGAAACTACAGAGCTTCAGAGAAATTCACATCTTCAGTTGTTGTCAGTTGATTGCATTCAGAGACCATCAAATAACATGGCGTACCAGTTGCAGAGCACCAGACAGTGATTTGGAAGAGGCCGTACCATATTTAATTCTGATTTCTGACAGGCCGTACCTCTGTCAGGGCCGTACTTCTGTCATAAAGTCGACTTCATCAAATAAAATCAACGCCTCTGTCATAGGGTTCCAGCTTGCTCTGAAAGAGGCGCCCATACCAGTTGATCAACCTATGCACGCCAGAAGGAAGGAAAGAGATCACATTCATTTCTGCTGTATGGATTTGTACTTTCAGCCGTACCAGCAAACCAGGTTCTTTTCCCAATAAAAATTCTTCTTTTATTCATTGCTTCTTCTGGGTATCATTGTAATCACTTGAAAAGTTGAATAAAGGTTACTGGTGTTGTTAGTATTGTATTTCCAGAGCTATTGGATTTTTAGAGAATTTATTTCCATTTATTAGCATTTATTGTCAAAATCGTACCTTCTCATTATTGCTTCAAAAACACAAAAAAACTCAAAAACCTAAAAACGTCAGAAAAACTTGAAATATCCGTCAGAGCAGTAACAGGGGGAAACCAGGGGTTTCTACAGTGGTATCAGAGCTTGATTCTGCCATCCTAGGGTTTGGCCATCACATGCAGCCAGAGGATTTTGATACATACAGGTACTACACTCGCAGACGTGCCTTGCTTGAAAGGCAACGCAGTTTGAGCAGGCAGCCGGAGATCATGGCTGACAGGAATGATAGGGCTGAGAGAACAGAGATACCTCGGACGGATATCCCTCAGAACAACCGAGATCAGGATGATCCTGAGGTCTTACTCACACTCAGAGATATTCGTGCAGGACAACGTCGATCTGCCGATGTATTACAGCGAAGATGCCACGAACCTTCGCAATTAGGGACTTGAGAGACCCGTCTACCCACATCGTGGCGATAGCGGGGTGATCTTTGAGTCGCGAGCACCTAGGGCGGTGTCACGGGGCCGGCTGATAAACCTACAAGGCCCTACGTTCCACCCAGGCAGAGGAACCCGATGAGCTATAGCGAGGAGGATCGGGATGATTTGTTTGCTGATAACCTTATGGCGGCAAACGAGGAGTGGGAGTTGATACCTCCTGCAGTCAGAGAACGGATCACTTTTGACCGTTTTATCACACAGAGGCGTGAACACAATAGGGCTCGTCAGGATTGGAGACCCCGACAGCAGAATAATGACCTCAAACATGCAACTAACAGGTTGAATCTAGTGATGTTTGATGGGAGTGGGAAGATGACAGCCCAAGCTTGGATTAGCAAGCTTGATACATTCCTTACCTTGCGTCCGATGGCTGAGAGAGACGCTATCCGTTACGCTACGCTGCACCTCGAGGGAGTAGCTTATGACTGGTGGCATCACGGTATGGTGACGCTACATCATGATAGGATCACTTCATATCAGGAGTTCGTAGACAGGTTGGTTGAGAGATTTGATAGGAAGGATCCGGAGACCTACTTAAGAGATTTGGCACAGTTGAGGCAGAGTGGCAGTCTCGAGACTTACATCAGCGACTTTCAGAGACTATCCGTCATGGTTCCGAGCATATCTGAGAGGCGGTTGGTAGTTCTCTTTATGGAGGGTTTGACAGAACCACTTAAAGGCTAGATAAAAGCCTTTGATCCTCCATCATTACAGGAGGCGATGAGGAAGGCACGTAACATGGAGTTCGCAGCCCCGTCAAGTAAATTTAACTCCAGAGGTTCCTCATCATTTAGAGACAACAAGGGCTTCAATAAAAACAATGATAAATCTGATTATAACAAAAACAAATCAGATTATAAAAATGATTCAAAAGGTAAATCAGCCTTCCCACCTTTGGATCGTGAGGCCCTGAATGACCTTCGCAGGAAAAAGTTATGCTTTTACTGCAAGGGACCGTATGATGCCAACCACGATTGCCCTCTAAGACCTAAGGGCAAGGCGAATCGTGTTATGTGGGCATATTATGAGGACTCAGAATCAGAAAATTCAGAGCAGCCAGAGCATTCAGATGATTCAGAGTAAGAGACTCCAGAGCATAGAGCAGAGGTAGAGCCCGAGCTTCAGATACAGGAGGGTAGATTGTCTAGCATCCAGCAGGAGGGTTCTTTCCGGCTCCGCGGTGTATTAGCAGGTCAGAGGGTCATTACCCTATTGGATACAGGAGCTACACATAATTTTATTGATGCTAGGTTCGTTGAGAAACGAGGGCTTATCACAGAGGAGTTTGAGGGCATCAGAGTCAAAGTGGCAAATGGGTACACTTTGAGATGCGAACGCATGATTAGAGATCTTCCATTACGCTTGAACAACTATGAGATCAAGGCAGATTACTATGTTGTCAATATGGGAGACATCGATTTAGTATTGGGAATGAAGTGGTTGCACTCACTGGAGGAGGTCACACTTCGTCTCAAGGATATGGAAATACGTTTTGAGGTCGGCGGGAAGACTCACATTCTTAAGGCAATACGGGACAGCGACCTTAAAACAATTTCCTTTCGCCGAATGGAGCGGCTCATGCGTCATGACATGGTAGAGTGGGCTGCCGAGTGTCATTTAGCACCTTTACAGGAGGGACAGCAAAAGACAGAGTATCATCCGGACATTCAGAAGATCAGAATCAAGCATGATAAGGTGTTCAGTGATATTCCGCCAGGTCGACCTCCAGATAGAGGGATAGAGCACATCATTGAGCTCGAGGAGGGTGCAAAACCCGTCATGATAACTCCTTACAGGCATCCGAAAAGATTGAAGGATGAGATTGAGAAGACCATAAAGGAGTTATTGGCTATGGGTCACATTAGACCTAGCAAGTCGCCGTTCGCTTCTTCTGTTGTATTGGTTAAGAAGAAGGATGGAACGTTGCGCATGTGCATTGATTACAGGGTCCTGAATAAGAGGACAATCAAAAACAGATACCCGATACCGAGGATAGATGAGTTGATTGATGAGCTTCATGGGGCATGTTATTTCACGAAGATTGATTTACGGTCGGGTTATCACCAGATTAGAGTCCGTGAGCAGGACATAGAGAAGACAGCCTTCAGATGTCATTGTGGGCACTTCGCGTTCGTAGTGATGCCATTTGGGCTCACTAACGCGCCAGCTACCTTTCAGTCTACTATGAACAGGGTATTTCATTCTTTGCTGAGGAGGTTTGTGTTGGTTTTCTTCGATGACGTTCTGATATACAGTCGGACTTGGCAGGAGCACCTGGCTCATTTGGAGACTGTATTGAGCATCTTGGAGAG
>VDFB02247095.1:0-24504 GCA_007258455.2 Sequoia sempervirens
ATTGTTTGATTTGACGGAGAAACAAGGAGTAATTACTGAGTTATTAAATATTTAATAATTTGACTTTATTATAAAGTCACTTTATTGAAATATTAAAATATTTAATTATTTGGCTAAGTTATAAAGTATTTAATTATACTTTATATTATGTTATTAAAATGTGATTTAATGAGTATTTAATGCTCATTAAAAAGGGACGCCAATAATTAAATAAATTCTCCTAAGTCCAAAGTGAAAATTAAATCATTAATTTAAATGATTATTTTAATGGAGAATTAGGTCGAACTTTTCATAGAAGAATATATTGTTCTTCCCAAGGCAAAATGGAACTATCAAGTTTATTATTCAATTTTGTCTTCTGAGCATCTGAGCTTTGGAGTTTGCAAACCCTAGGGTTTCTGGCAAACATCGTTTCTGGAGAACGTAACCTCTTCAGAGATCAGGCATACTGAGGCTGTGAGATACCAGCTGAAGATTGCACTTGGTGATTTCATCCGGAAGTCACAGATTGAGCTTAATCATTTAGTCAGACAGAAATTCATCAGTATTCAGCAGAGATTATTCATCTTCCATCAGAGGCGACTTCATCCATTTCCATTCATCTGAGTTTTGGCTCGATTTCCAAGAGGCCGTACTTTATCATTTATTGCAGCTGTCAGGCCGTACCAGCAAAGGCCGTACTATTTCATCAGAGGAAGTCCTTCAGGGTTTTGGTCTCCAGTCTTCTGCAGAGGGGGCGCCTAAGGATTTAGAAGATTTTCCCCGGGTTTTGAGCTTGGATCCTGAACATCTGGAGCTGGCCGTACAAGTTACACCTTTCCCAAGGCGGCTGTGTGAAATCAGGTTTTCTTCATTAAATTTATTGTATTACATTCAGATCTCTGTATTTAATATTGTATACGCCCTGGAATCAATAATAGATGATGCGCCAACTGTTCTTGAGCAAGATCTTAGTGTAAATCATGTTCTAGAATTTTATTTAAATTTTCCAAGCATTTTTTAGTAAAATCGCAGCTTCAGCATTTTTGCCAAAATCCATCAAAAATACAAAAATACCAAAAAATTGCAGCACAAAACATGGGTTAAGGTTGGTCGAAGACCACCCGAGGTTGTGACCCTCTCCCTTGAGGCTTCGTATTATTACCAGATGATATCACCATGCTGATAAGAATCAACCCAATTTTCAGACCATACTTCTAGAAATCGTTCGACTTCAAGACAACATCTCATAAATCTGATTGTATTTCTTGAACCCACTCTGATACAATGTTAGTTTTAGGATCATAAATGCAATAAGCAGAAAAATGCAATACATAGAGAATGAACACAGTAGTTTACCTTGGGAAAATGTAATGTCCCCTTTTTCATGAGCAATGGAGTTTAGAGGAATTAGCCTATTCCTGATCCTCGTTGGCTAGTGGGACTTGATAAGAGGATCGTTTGGCAGATACCCAGTTGATTGGTTGACTCATTTCGTGACTTCATGAAGGTTTTCCTAGTATCATCATGGATATTTCTATTTATGGAAACCTTTTTTTTATATTATAATGTTATATTGCACTTTAGGAGTTGGGTTATATTTTATATTATTATAAAGTGCAATATTAAAATAATAAAATAAAATAATATTATAATATTCCTTCTAGAAGGTGACTTGGGAAAGTTCTAGAAGGAGGCCAACCTCTTGAGGAAAAGTATAAATAGACATGAGGAGCTCATTGCCTATCATCTAGATTTGTTGTTGATGTTGATGTTTGTTGTTGATGTGCATTGTGGAGCCTAGGGTTTCTGCAGTTGTCACAGTTGGCCATTGAGAACAAAAACTCTCAATTGGTAGGCAATTTTGAGGGTGTGAAATATCACCTGAATTATTGCAGCTGGGAGAAAGTTACTTCAGACTTTCTATTTGTGCTTCATTGTAAAAACTTAGTGGTCTTTGGCCAAGTTTTTGTGGTATTCAATTAGGAGAATTATTGGAGACATTTTGGAGTTCAAAGTCTTCATCGATTTTGCATGAGGAGGTCGATTTGCATTCATTTAGTCATTTCCAGAATTTTGATATATTACTTCAGTCATTATTACCAGCATGTAGGAGGTACGAGTTTGCATAAGGGAGCTTCATCTTGCATCGATTTTGATAGAGGCTTGGACCGCTGACTTTGGGGGATCATCTCAATATTTTTGGCATCGATTATTTGAAGGGAGAGGTCTGATTTCAATTGAGGAATTCTGAAGCTAAATCTGAAGTAAAACAGGGACGCCATTGGAGACACATTTTAATTCATTGGAGCTCATCTACACATTGATTTCTCTTGGAGATTGGAGCACTTCATTCCTTGGTTCTTGCTGATTGTGTTTGGAGCTTTGGAGGCTTGAAAACATTGAGAATTATTTTATCTCTCCATTCATATCAGAACAGGTGCGGCTGCTGCAGAAAATTATTTTGGCATCATAAGGTCGTCATCTCCCAAGGTATTGCTTGCCTCTTCATTGGGGATTCAAGGCGCCACCAAGCTACAGGTTCCTTTGGATATTTCATGCATTTTTCATGTCATTTAGATGCGTATTAGAAGGTATTGCTGTAGGTGAAAGTTTGTATCAGATTTAAGCATTATTCTTGCGGATGTAAGCCAAGAGTCTTGGCATCTTTTCATTGTCATCATTGTAGAAAGGATAGCATTACAAATAAGGTGTCATCCTTTGGGAGTTATATATTGTTGTAATGATCATTTGAATATTGTATGAGGATGTATGCCAACTGTTTGACATAATGTCAAGTGGCTGTAGATGTTATTATCAGCATATAGGTTGCATACCAACTGTTTGTTAAAATACCAGTTGGCTGTAGGTGCATGTTTTTACACTTAGAAGTCATTGATATGCATTGTAGATGATTTATAGAAGTCATTCATGCCTTGGAATGTTAATTTATGCATAGTAGTATTGAATTTCAAGCATTGGAAGCATTCAATAATCAATTTTCAAGGAACATATTAGTCTGATCACACAAACCAGCAAGCTGGAAGTTTGCATCAGAAGTGTTTGACGAAATTCCTTGAGCTCTTTATCAACATTTTGAGGTCAGATTTGAGCAGGGTCATTACAGAAAACCCTCCTACTCGAGGGAGAAAAACCCAGCAAAAATATATCTCTCATATATTAGAATATAAGTGCAGAAATCTGCTTACAAGTCGGGCCTTACACAAGGCCAAATCACATACAATAAATAGTAGCATCTCTCCTTGATGCAAAGACACAAATGAATATATTTCTTCTTGAAATTTGATCTGCTGCTGAAGGGCAAACTTCTGCTTTGTAGAAATGTGAATTGAAGAGAGAGTGAATTGATGATCAAATGAATGATCTTCACCTTGAATATATACAAATTGGGGCAACCTCTTCTCTAGGTCAGCCTCTAGAGAAAATAGAAAAATATAAAATATAATTTGTGACACAAGGCCGACCTGCCTTGGAGATTAATTATCTTAATTTTTACTTAGGAGGAGAAAATATCTCCCTAAGCTACAAACACTAACAGTTCAGACACAAATTTCGATCATTTATAGACATTCTTGATGCCATACAATTCTTAGGATTTGGCTCATGGGTACAACAGCCTTAGATTTCCAAGTCTTTAATTGTATTCCTTTGTACAATATCCTTTGATGATGACTAGAAGATCTTCCATTGCTACCTCTTGTTTATATTGAATGTATAATGGTGTTTCTACATATTTCATTTTCATATCCATTGCATATTCCACACACATGCATATCAATGAAGTAGATCCTTCCCTTAATTTGTGGATTGCCATTCATGCATTTCTTAGGCTTTATATGAATCATTGGTATTGTATCATTTTCATGCATGCATGAGATTTTTTGTTTGATCTTAACACACATCCGAAGAAATAGTATCATAGTCACATCATCTTGTTGCTTGGTTTCCACCATAAGTTCTAGTTGTGCATGACTACTTGTTCGCAACTGCTGAAAAAATGCATTCAGCCTAGTTCTATTTAGTCTCTCTAGTAGAGTGAAGATACAAAGCCAATACTATGTGAAGAAACTTATTTCAGCAGAGGTCTAAAATTTGGGAAGCACAAAGAAAGAAACTTTTCTCTTAGTTTCATGATGTAATGCTTCAAGTAGGCTCCACTATAACATCTACATCAACTCCTAGTTCTTTTCGGCACTAGGCTTTGTTCATGGTGCAAATTAGTCTCAACATCCTTGTGTTCCAGGTCAAGATTGATGTCGAGGTGTTGGATGAATGTCTTTACAATTGAAGGCATATTACATACTCAACAAATTCATAGGTGAATAAAAGATAATCCTTGCCACTCTTCTCATAAATACGTGTGTACTTTGCTAGCAAAAGTCTCTTTGTGTGAAGGTGTTGGTTAACAGATTTGTCACCACCAAATTTGTATACAATGACTACGATGCCTAGTTTGTAATGACAATTGAACTAATAGTTGGAGAAGTTGTATATTTTTACAACTTTTCTTTGAATTTTAGAGGTACAACTCCCTCTTGTGGTAAATTCAAATTTTCATAGGTTTGCTTTTAACCAAAAAGAAGGAAAGGTGAAGATCAAATTTTACAAAGAAAGCCAATAATTTCCTCTAAATAAATCACTACTTATAGGAATGAACTCAAAGATTCATTCTTTTAAACCATAGATGTATAACATGCAACCAGGAATAAATTTTTGGATGATGTCAGGTTCACAGACCAATAAAATCATCCTCCAACTAAACCAGATTTCCTAAACTCAGAAATGATGTAGAGCATAAGTTAATATGAAAATAACACTTAAAATAGCTATTACACCACATCAGAGGAATATTAACACAAAAACCTATTGCCAACATACAAACTCAAACAAATTCCTTCATTTTAGATGTTTAAAATTGCAAAGCACACAGACTTAGAATTTCCGTACCAAAAATATTTTCAGCCTTTCAACCTCTCTATATTAAAATTAGACCAGAATTAAGAAAAAGATTAGCCGAGAACCCTGGTGGTTCTCAAAACTGTAACCCTAATTGTTTTTGTTTGGTTTTTGCAATTTTTGGTTTTTTTGTGATTTTGAAGGTTTTCACAGGCAAAATGGAAAATGCGATTTCTCTAGAAATTGCTAAAAAATTCATATAAAATTCATACAAGCTCAAAATGCATAGAATTTGCTCAGAAAGGGAAGGCGTTCCTTTATTTCATCTTTTCCAGAACATACAATATAAAAATCTGAACATATAAGCATTATTTGGAATTTTATCAAATAAAACCTGGTATTTAAGATGGCGGCTGCAGCTGGTAAAAGAATGTACGGCCAGAATGATAGAAGACTTCTCAGAGCTCCAAAACCAACGCACAACCTCTGATGACCAAGGCGCCCAATAACCCCAAACCTGAAACTGAGAAGGAGAGGCGTTTCTCTGGGAATGAAGAAGTACGGCCCTGCTGGTACGGCCTGTACAGCAGTAATAATGATAGTACGGATTCCTTGAAACTTGTGCCAAAACACTGATGAGTGGTAGTGAATGGAATCGCCCCAAAAAGAAGATGATTTCCTCTGTAAATCTCTGAACAAATGACTGGTTAAGCTCAATCTGTGACTTCTGGATGAAATCACCAAGTGCCAGCTTCAACTGATATTTCACAGCCTCAGTCTGCCTGATCTCTGAAGAGGTTACGTTCTCCAGAAACGATCGTCTGCCAATAACCCTAGGGTTTGCAAACTCCAAAGCTCAGATGCCAAAAGACAAAATTGAATAATAACAGGATAGTTCGATTTTGCCTTGGGAAGAACAATATATTCTCCTTTGAAAAGTTCGACCTAATTCCCCATTAAAATAATCATTTAAATAAATGATTTAATTTTCACTTTGGACTTAGGAGAATTGATTTAATTATTGGCGTCCATATTTAATGAGAATTAAATACTCATTAAGTCACATTTTAATAATATAATATAAAGTATAATTAAATACTTTATAACAGCAAATAATTAAATATTTTAATATTTCAATAAAGTGACTTTATTATAAAGTCAAATTATTAAATATTTAACCTTCGATAGTACACCTTATTTCTCCGAGTCAAATCAATCAACTCTTGGCTGGGTCGAATCATTTGAATAAGCTGCACCCGAGGTGCCACACGCGAGAAATAGCGACTTCCGTCGACCTAACTTTCTAAAATAGAAAGTTCTCTACGAAAACTCTGCGGAGATTACGAGGTAGCGACCTGCTTTGCAGTGCAGGAGCTAACCAACGAGCAGCTGCCAAGGATCTCACGAGAACACTCCTGTCGACCTCACGAGGATCAATGATGAGCTAACCTAGGTCACCGGTACGTCGCGACTAGGATGGGGACATGACGGTCAGCCCTCCCTGAAATTGCTTGTCCTCAAGCAATCTCAACTCTGGATGCTGTAAAATCTCCTCTGACTCCCATGTAGCATCCTCAACTGGAAAATCTCTCCACTTGACCAGATATTCCCTGATCACACGCCTCCGAAGGTGTCTCTCTCTCATATCAAGGATGGCCTCAGGTACTAATATCAGTTTCCCTTCATCATCAAGGGGTGGCAAAACTGGAGAGGGTATAACATGCTGACCCAATGCCTTTTTCAGGCGAGAAACGTGAAATACATTATGGACCTTGCTATCAGCTGGCAAGTCCAACTCATAAGCAACCTCGCCCACTCGTCTGACAACACGAAATGGACCATAGTAGCGAGGGTTTAGTTTCTCTGCCCCACTCTTCCGCAGAGTAGACTGACGATACGGCTGCAACATGAGGTACACCATATCACCCACCTCAAAGCTGCGCTCAACCCTCTTCTGATCAGCATACTGCTTATGCTGATTCTGTGCCTGCTGGATATTGTCTCGGAGAGACCTCAAGATGTCCTGCTGACTCTGCATCATATCACCTGCACTCGGCACTCTGCTATCGCTCAAAATCAAATCCAGAAGATTGGGCGCCTCATACCCGTACAAAGCCATGAAGGGGGTCATCTGTATCGTCATATGGTGAGTCGAGTTATAACAATACTCGCACAAGTAAATCCATCTCACCCAAGCCCTCTGCTGACCAGCTATATAATTGCGCAAATACCCCTCCACCCACTTATTGACAATCTCTGTCTGTCCATCGGTCTGCGGATGGTAGCTGGTACTCGGTGTCAGCTCGGTCCCACAAAGTCTGAACAACTCCTGCCAAAAGTTGCTCATGAACCGGCTGTCTCTATCGCTGACTATCGTCAGAGGCAATCCATGCAATCGGAAAACCTCTCTGAAGAACAACTCTGCAGTCTGCGATGCTGTGAAAGTAGTCGTAATCGGGAAAAAGTGGGCGTACTTAGTCAACCGATCGACCACTACATAAATGCAATCTTTACCCTGGGCGTTCGGCAAACCCGTGATAAAGTCCATAGATAAACACTCCCACTTCCTGTCAGGTATCGGAAGTGGCTGGAGTAATCCAGCAGGATAAGTGTGCTCCTGCTTGTTCTGTTGGCACACAGAACACTCACGGACATACTGCAAAACATCAGTTTTCAGCCCTTTCCAAGTAAACCGCTCCCGAACCATTTTGTAAGTCTTGTAGTATCCAAGATGGCCCGCCATAGGAAGGTCGTGAAAGGCTCTCAAAACTGTAGTCCGTAACTCAGAGTCAGGAACCAAAAGAATCCGCCCCTTGTAAATGATCAAGTCATCTACAACAGTATACTTGTCGTCCTGCTCTGTCCTGTCAATGATGCTAGAAGCCCATGGGTTCTTAGCATACTCAGCTATAATCCGATGCCTCCAATCCTCTGTGATCTGTGCTAAGGCATTCAACTGGGGTCTGCGAGACAAGGCGTCAGCTACTATATTCTGCTTCCCCTTAATGAAAGTAATATCGAAGTCGTATGACTGCAGTTTACTGACCCATTTTGCTACCTCTCATTCAAGTCACCAGCTGTCCAAGGGAAATGTTTTAAATTTTATTTATGATCTGTCACCGAACAACACGAATTTGCTGCCACAGTGCGCCTAAACTTGTAATGCATGCATAATGGCTAACATCTCCTTGTCATAAATCTTGTATCTCTCGGGACCCACGGGTTCCTGCTCTCAAATGCAATCCGGTGGCAGCTCCTACATCCAAAAGCGGCACCAATGCCTCTCTGAGCATCACGAATGGAAATCAAATGACTTGAGAAAGGGTGGGGCAATGCTGCTTTTAGGACTGAAGTCATGATCACCTTGAACCTATCAAAGCACTCCTGCGCCTGTGGTGACCAAAGAAAAGCCCCCTTCTTCGTCAAGTCAGTAAGGGGTGCGGCGTGACGTGAGAACCCGCTAACAAATCTCCTGTAGAATGCACACAACCCAATGAAGCGTCTGAGCTGCGTAAGGTTCTCAGGTACTGGCCAGTCAACAATAGCTCGGACCTTTTCAGGGTCCATACTCACTCCCTTGGCACTGATGATGTGCCCCAGATATAACAACTCCTCCATGCCAAGCTCGCACTTGGATTCCTTAGCATAGAAAGACTCGTCTGCTAAGATACCCAAGACTGTGTCCAAATGAGCCAGATGCTCATCCCATGACCTGCTATAAACCAAGATGTCGTCAAAGAAGACCAACACAAATCTCCTCAACTGAGCACTGAAAACCCTGTTCATAGTCGCCTGAAAGGTGGCAGGTGCATTGGTTAACCCGAAGGGCATAACCAAGAACTCAAAGTGACCGCAATGACACCGGAAAGCGGTTTTCTCAATATCCTGCTCCCTCATCTGTATCTGATGGTACCCTAACCTCAAATCAATCTTCGTAAAGAAGACTGCTCCATGCAACTCATCTATCAGCTCATCAATGCGCGGAATGGGGTACCTATTCTTGATGGTTCTTTTATTGAGCTGCCTGTAATCAATGCACATCCGAAGTGAGCCATCCTTCTTCTTCACCAATACAACCGATGAAGCAAAAGGAGACTTGCTAGGTCTGATATGACCCATAGCCAACAACTCATTAATAGTCTTTTCTATCTCATCCTTGAGTCGTTTCGGATGACGGTAGGGTGTGATCATCACGGGCTTGGCGCCCTCCTCCAACTCAATAATGTGCTCCGTACCCCTGTCTGGAGGTCTACCAGGTGGAATGTCACTAAACACTTTGGAGTGTTTAGTCCTCAGAATCTGTATGTCAGGGTGGTATTCACCCTTCTGCAGCTCCTGCTGGGCTGGCATCAACATGCACTCAGCCGCCCAGTCAACCATATCATGACGAATGAGCCTCTCCATCCGCCTGAATGAAACCATCCTAAGATTACTGTCCCGTATTGCCTTGATGACATGTGGTCTTCCGTCAACCTTAAATTTCATCTCCATGTCCCGTAGGTTGAGCGTGAACTCACCCAAATCATGTAATCATGCCATCCCCAATACCACATCTGTATCACCCATATTAACAACATAGAATTCAGTCTTGAATTCATAGTTGTTCAATCTCATCGGAAGATCAGTAATCTTTCTGTCGCACCTGAGAGTATATCCGTCAGCCACCTTAACTCGGATACCCTCGAAAGCCTCTGTCTGGATACCACGCCTCTCCACTAGATGTGCATCAATAAAATTATGTGTCGCACCCGTATCCAACAAAGTAATCACCTTCTGACCTGCTAAGAGCCCACGGAGTCGAAATGAACCATCTCTCTGAAGACTAGTCAGATGGGCTTCCTGTAGCTTCCTTCCACCTTCATGTTCACTCTCATTTTCGGACTTCTCATCATCTGAAGGCTCGGAATCAACTTGCTGGTCTGACAGATCAGATTGCTCTTCGCCCTCATAAAACCACTCCATTTGGTTATTTTTGACTTTCGGACGAAGTGGGCATATGTGCTTTTCATCATAGGGTGCCTTGCACCAAAAACATAACTTTTTCTTGCGTAACTCATTCAACGTTTCCCTGTCGAATGGTGGTGCATTCTGCTTCTTCGGATCCTGTTGATCCTTCCTCCTGTCAAAGGGTCTATTTCTGTCATTGTTCCTGTCGAAAGGCCTGTTGGGTCTCGTGTATGGAGTGGACCCTGAATTGAACTTGCTGCGAGGTGCGGCAAGTTCCATGTTGCGTGCCTTCCGCATGGCCTCCTGCAGTGTGGGAGGGTCAAAAGCCTTGACCCAACCTCTCATGGGTTCTGTCAAACCCTCAACAAATAAAATAATGAGTCTCCTCTCTGAAATGCTAGTCACCATGACGGCCACTCTCTGAAACTCGCCAATGTATGCCTCCAGACTGCCTGTCTGTCTGAGCTGAGCCAACTCTCTAAAATACAACTCTGGATCCTTCCTATCAAATCTCTCTATCAATCGGCTCGTGAACTCCTGATAGGTATTAACCGCATGATGGCCTAACGTGTACATGCCGTGGTGCCACCAATCATGCGCTACTCCGTCCAGATGTAAAGTGGCAAATTTAATTGCCTCATCCTCCTGCATAGGTCTAAGTGACAGATAGTTGTCCAATTTCTGGACCCATGACCTAGCTGATGTCTTTTCGGACCCGTCAAAATACGGCAGTGTAATCTTGCTCACAACATACTATAAATCCCTATTCACCTGTGGCTGCTGCTGCTGATGCTGTGGGGGTCTACGATCAAATCTACCTCCTCCTCTGGGTTTATAGACATCTATAAACTCATGAAACGTAAGTGCCTGCCGGATCTCAGGCGCTAAAGACATGTACTCGCCATGAAATCTCGTCAAGTCTGCCACCGACATGCCATTCTGTGGCTGGAAGTCCTGATGATGCATCTGATGCTCTGCCCCTGGAGTCTGTGGTGGAGTCTCTCTGGGTAAGAAAGTAGGCTGGCCTGGCCTACGCTCCTGATAGATCGGTGACGGCTGCCTAGGAGCTGATGCCAATGGCTGATCCACTGGAGTGGTCCCGCTCGTCTGTCCAATCTGTATGAAGTGAGGCTGTGTGGGCGTACACTGCCTGATAGTACCCATCAACTGCGACATCATATCCATCATGTTGTCGTGTCTCCGTCTAAACTCCTCATCGGTGATATCACCCTCTGCATGTGCCTTCCCTGCATCCCTGCGAGTCTCTGAGGAAGTCTCACGTTCTGCCATTAGTGTTGCTACACTGTTTTCACTACCGTCTGAACTAGATCTGTGAAAACCAAGCACTCCTGATATTGTCTGACCTTCTGGAATCGGAGGACCTGTCCAGTCTTCGTCTTTGCCTGTCCCTACACCTCTGGTATACTGAATAATGTCTTGGTTCATAAAGGCAACTGATACGTATTACGACAATCCTTTGAAAAAAGCCACCCGGGGATGGCGGAGATCGTACTTTCCCGATACCAGCAGCCGAACCACGGGTAGTTCTCAAAGCGTAACCTAATTGTTTTTTGTTTGGTTTTGCAATTTTTGGTTTTTGTGATTTTGAAGGTTTTCCGCGAGGCCAAATAGAATCACGATTTCTCTAGAATTGCTTAAAAATTCATATAAAATTCATACAAGCTCAAAATGCATAGATTTTGCTCAGAACGGGAAGGCGTTCCTTTATTTCATCTTTTCCAATACATACAATATAAAAAATCTGAACATATAAGCATTATTTGGAAATTTATCAAATGAAACACAGTATTTAAGATGGTAATTTGCCCATTTGGTAAAAAGAATATGCGAGCGGAATGATAAAGAGACTCTACGAGCTCAAAACCAACTACAACCTCGATGACCAAAGCCCAATATTAAACCGAGCTGAGAAGGAGAGGCGTTTCTCTGGGAATGAAGAAGTACGGCCCTGCTGGTACGGCCTGTACAGCAGTAATAATGATAGTACGGATTCCTTGAAACTTGTGCCAAAACACTGATGAGTGGTAGTGAATGGAATCGCCCCAAAAAGAAGATGATTTCCTCTGTAAATCTCTGAACAAATGACTGGTTAAGCTCAATCTGTGACTTCTGGATGAAATCACCAAGTGCCAGCTTCAACTGATATTTCACAGCCTCAGTCTGCCTGATCTCTGAAGAGGTTACGTTCTCCAGAAACGATCGTCTGCCAATAACCCTAGGGTTTGCAAACTCCAAAGCTCAGATGCCAAAAGACAAAATTGAATAATAACAGGATAGTTCGATTTTGCCTTGGGAAGAACAATATATTCTCCTTTGAAAAGTTCGACCTAATTCCCCATTAAAATAATCATTTAAATAAATGATTTAATTTTCACTTTGGACTTAGGAGAATTGATTTAATTATTGGCGTCCATATTTAATGAGCATTAAATACTCATTAAATCACATTTTAATAATATAATATAAAGTATAATTAAATACTTTATAACTTAGCCAAATAATTAAATATTTTAATATTTCAATAAAGTGACTTTATTATAAAGTCAAATTATTAAATATTTAATAACTCAGTAATTACACCTTATTTCTCCGTCAAATCAATCAACTACTGAACTGGGTCGAATCTGAGCTGAATAACTGCACCAGGTGCCCTGCCCGAAATAGCAGCTTCCGTCTGACCTAACTTTCTAAAAATAGAAAGTTCTGAAAAAGCTCTACGGAAGATGCGGAGGCCCAGCGACACCGCGCAGTGCGGAGCCCCAACCAACGAGCAACTGCCAAAAGGGATCCTCTGAACACTCCTGTCAGCCTACGAGGATCAAATGATAGGCTAACCTCGTCACCAGCTGTGCTGACTAGGATGGGGACATGACAAAGATCCTCTTTCTTACAATGGGCTGCATATATATAGCCTTTAGTTGTAATTGATTCTTTATTCAACTACTAAATAAAAAGGTTAAAGTTTCCTTTAAAATTTTAGAAACTTAAACACTTTTATAACTTCGAGGTTTTGAAATAAAATCTACTGAAACAAACTAAACGTTGTGTTTTGAAGGCACAATATCTCCTTCAATATCCTCTTTGTCTTTCATGGGAGATGAACCTGGGACTGGAGATTGTGATGCCTAAGAAGAAACCTTGGCCTTGTAATCACAAAGTACTTTGACAGTTGGAGCAATTTCATTGTGCCTCAGGACAATTATATGCTGGTTTTGAGCTTCTTGATAGACCTGTTGTTCTGAAATGTTTGAAGATGTGCAACACAATGGATGAGAGCAGTGTCTATATTGCTTAGCTTTTTAATGGCCTCCACATCAAATACCTGTTTGTCAAAGAACTTTTTGATCATTGCCTTGAAATTGTCCTTGATAGATTGGTTGTCACTGGTACGAGAAATCCTTTATTGGGATATCCAAATCGATATATAAAAAGTCAATTTGGATATTAGCCTTCAGTTGATCACACTCCTTTAATAATGTGGCTTGCTTTTGTATATTTTGTTTGATTGCTAGCATCTTCCATTCAATGCTCTTTATCCATATGAGACACCTGTACTTGTTAGCACTTGAGAAAATTTGTTCTGCAATAAGCTTGTCAATGCTCATCCCAATCATTTCCTTGAGGTTTTTATCCACCTTTATCCATGTTTGTTCTTTCTTGGATGCATTTATCTCATCATTGACTTCTTTCTTTCTAGTGTCAATCTCATCATATATTTTCTTTGTCTCTTCTATGAAATTTGATGCTTTAGTTACTTTTTCCTTTACCTAGTTCTTAGTTATTTTGCCATAGGATTGATACCTGCATATCTTTTCAATTACTTCTTTCCCATTTCTTGAGCTGGGATTTGAAAGAGGCATTGATTTTGTCTAGTGGTTGGGCTGACGTGTCAACAATGGAATTGAGGCAAGGAGTCAAAGTTCTTACTTGTTATTTGAGTTCATCTCTAGCTTGTTGATGTTTTAGTAGCTTCGGGCTTATCCTTCCAGCCACAAGTGAAGACATAAAATTGCATATAGCCTTCGGCTATTTATTTTATTGGGATAATTAAGTGAAGAGGCGCTTCACTTGGCAACATTACATTTTCTTTTGGCCGAACTTCCTTGTATTTTGTAAATATTAATTGTAATTATAATACTCTCTTGTGGCCGACCTTGTACATGAAGAGGTGCGACCTCTCTATTATTTGTGTATTTATACAAGGCCATTTCTCCTTCATTCTATGATCAAGCAAGTTCGAATTATTCCTTCATTCAAGTGCGAATTCCTTCAAGAGCAGATTGCGAATTCCTTCAAGAGCAGTTTGCGAATTCCTTCAAAGGTCAGATTGCGAATTTCTCTAAGTGCAGATTCAGATCACAAGGAAGAGCAGATTATCATCTGTTATTGCATCTAGAGTTGATGTTGGATATTGGCCTTGTATTGGCCTCATTGTAAAGAGAATTATTGCCATTACTTATATATAAAAGAGAGATCTTTGTTGCTGGGTTTTTCTCCCTCGAGAGGAGGGTTTTCCCAGGGTATATGCTGTGTTTCTGTGTCTGATTTTGAATTTAATTTCTGTGCATTAATCTGATCATTAAAATCTAACAAGGCGTTTATCTTTCTTTGTTCTTTCAACTAGCCTAGCAGCCGACACTTGAAAATTATGGATAGCTCCATCATGTGAGGAGGGGCCAAGATTAATTCGTGTAATGATAAAATCTTTCTCAGTTACCTTGTTGATGTCCTTCTTGGCAGAAGGATTGGCAACTTCTATATAAATATTACTAGAAGTAGAATCTTTCATGAACCTTGAAGTAGTCTTAGCCTTTTTTGGTTGGGTGACTTCTAGAGCAAATTGGAAACAACATCAAATTGAGAAATGTTTAGTTGAGCTACCTTTCTCTTTCTTGAGAGAGTTTGTTGTAGCTAAGAAGCAAGGGGGCCAAAAAGAGCACCAAATGAAGTACTAGTGACATTAGGTGAGAACTATAGGGGCCTCATGGGTGGAAGTGTGATGAATGGATGCTCAACTTTATTAAAAGATGAGGCATTAGGTGAAGAAGGAGGTGAAGGATTGGATTGAATAGGGGGAGTTAGAAGCAAATGTGGTGGTGAGGAAACTAGTGATGAATGAGATGGAGAGGATGAAGAGGTACTTACCTGAGAAGGGGAGGAAGCCATATTGATAGCTACTTCCTTTGATTCCTCTTCAATAGCCTCCGATTTTTCTTCCTCCTTTTCTTTCTTGGTTTTCTTCTTTGAGCTGTCCTTGCATGACCTCTTAGGATTTCTCCTCTTTGGAGGATCTTCATCATCACCTCCTCCCTCTCCACTAGCAAATTGAGAATTGGTTGATGAGGAAGGGTGGGAAGGAGTGGACTTTGTTTTTCTTCATTTTCTACTGCAGCTCCTTTCACCTCAAAAGACTTTGTGGTTGGTTTTTTTGTTGTCTCCATCACCCTCTCTTGTGTCCTCAGCACTACTGCCATCCTTTCTTCTGAAGTCTTCATTTCTCTGATACCCTGATTGATGGGCAGTATTGTCTGAGTTTGGATGTGATCAAAATAAATAGGATCAACTAAATCTGATCAATCATCCTCTATACTTTGGATGTCCCAATTTAATTTGAAGTCTTTGATTTGTTGTAGGAACAACCTCATCCAATCCCTTCTCCTAACTTTGTATTCATTGTCGCAAGTAGCCCAATAACCTTCAATTGCTAGGAGATGATTGAAACTAGGTCCAAGCTGTAGGTTATTCTTGACATAATCTTTGTTGTCAAAGGGGAATTTCATGACATAAAAGTGCATGATGAGTTTCACCAAAGCTCTCTTGATGTTAAATGTGTTAGACAATGACTTGCATTGATAGTGAGTTAGCCCAATAGGGAAGGTAATTCCTACCTTTTTCCTTTCTCTACATCTCTATTTCACTTTGCCTATTTGCCTACAAATTTCAATAAGAATAAATTTATCACTTACATGCCTAGGCAACTTATAAGGAAATCTATCAAAACCCCAATTAGGAGATATGAAATTGAATCTTTAGAATTGAATGAAGTAGCTTCCATTTGTGTTAATTAATTGGGTGGTTTCTGGAGATATTCTCATGCTCACGTCACCTTGGAGTTCTCTAACTACATGCATTGTGAATGCATCATTCATTCCTCTGAAAATTTTATAGCTATGCTCCAATTGGAGCTGTGGGTAATGGTCATAAATTTAAGTTACCTCATCAAAATTACCCATAGGACCAATCCTAATGAAGCCTCATACTGGCTAAGGCATAAAATAAATATGAAGACATATAAAAGTGTTTATTGAGTTGGAATTGGGTGAGTTGCCTATAAGAAGCTTATCATTGATTATACTTCCCTAATCAATGAATTGTGCTCCATGGATAATGACAATAATAAACATATACATCCATTCTTCGAAATCATGGGCATCTTGATTACCAATTAATTTGTGGAGAAGCGTAATAATATTTGAAGTTTCAATGACGAAATGCGATTTGTGCAGTTTTTTAGTAGTTGTGGCTTCCCCTTCTTAGGAACTGAAACAATTTTAGCTGGGAAATTGCTTGAATTAACAAAAGAAAAGTTTCCAATATATAGAGATTACAAGACACTGTAGATAACTAATGAACTGACCTACTGCAACTAATAACAAATATAGATATTTAAGATGTCTACCTACTAACTACTGTAGATACAAAATATAATTGAAACAATTTTAGCTGGGAAATTGCTTGAATTAACAAAAGAAAAAGTTTCCAATATATAGAGATTACAAGACACTGTAGATAACTAATGAACTGATCTACTGCAACTAACAACAACTGTAGACATTTAAGATGTATACCTACTAACTATTGGAGATACAAAATATAATTGACCATTAAACAATATAAGAATATAATATTCTAACACCCTCCCTTAATGGTCAATTCGTCAACAACACCAAGTTGCCCCCTGATTTTGACAAACTTATTCGGGCTTAGAGACTTGGTGAGAATAGTTGCAGTTTGATCTGTTGTCGGAACATACTGTAGCTGAACTGATCCATCTTCTACTAGCTTGCGGATGTAGTGACAATGGAGCTCAACATAATTGGTATGTTCATGGAAGACTAAATTTTTGGCCAGTTTGAGCACCCCTTGATTATCAGTGTACAAGGGAGAAGGTCCTACTTGTGACATGTGCATGTCAGAAAGCATCCTGCAGAGCCAAATTGCCTCACATGCTGCCTTAACTATTCCTCGATATTCTGCTTCAGTCGAGGAAAGAGCCACTGCCTGTTGCTTCTTGTTGATCCATGTTACAACACCTGTACCCAAACTGAATACATACCCAAAAGTGGATTTTTTGTCATCCACTGAACCTGCCCAATCGGAGTCTGTATAACCAATCAGCTTTGGATCCTGGCATCTGCCATACAAAATGCCATAATCTGAAGTGCCCTTAACATATCTCAACACTCGCTTCGCTGCAATCCAATGATCAGCTTTTGGAGCTGTCATGAAGCGAGAAATGTAGCTCACGACAAAACTGTGTCAGGTCTAGTGGCAGTGAGGTAGATGAGACTGCCCACTAGTTGCTTGAATGTCGTTTCATCGACCGGAGGTGAATCAGAGTTGGCTAACAACCGTACCTCTTCTCCATGATTGTGGGCGGGTTCTGCTCAATCTGTAGCGTTTTGTCAGCGGACTTGAGCATATTTAGGCGAGAGATAAAATACTATCGATGGAAGTGATGCAAACCTCAATACCCGAAACAATAATGGAAGCTAAATCTATCATGTCAAAGCTGGATAAAAAATCTGTTTGATTGCGCAATCAAATGTGTTGAATTACCCGGTAAACTGTCATCAGCATAGACAACAAGAAGAAGGAATATCATCACGAGTGTTTGACATTAACATCGAAGGGTTGTCGAAAACCATGATCAACCAGAAATTAGCGATCTTGATGCTTGCCATACGAGGAACATTTCGGTCCGCCTGCAAAGTGCTTTCATGAGCCTACATACGATGCTTGCCAACAACAGCGAAACGGGGAGGCTACATCAGACTTCTTCACGCAAGCGGTAGTTGAGGAAGGCACTCTTAACATCCATCGATGAGCTGTCCATCAAGCGGGCTGCAATGGCGAGAGCCGTTATTATGCTCATCTTGGCGATGGGAACGAAGTCTCCTCGCGTAATACCCTCCTTGTGTGAATCAGCGAGTGACCGGCCTTGTATTTATCAAAGTACCATTTGCATGATACTTGACCTTGTAAACCCGACTGCGGTGATAGGTTTCTTCCTAGAGATCCGAAAGTACCAAGGTGTGATTCTTGAAGACTATGATATTAAATGCCATGGCGCTTTCCACTCACGAAATTCCTTTAGCCTCACGGATATGCGGGGCTCGCATAGATCTTGTGGATGTTGGCCATAAAATTACTGATTGTGTTCTTTGCTTGTTCTTTCACGAGTTGATCTGCCCTCAATGAGTTCATCAACATGAATATCTCCGATAGTCTTGAGCCACCACTTAGGCCGACGAGTAGAAGTACCAACATCTGGAATAGGAGAAACAACATCTCCTGGGATTTCTAGAACAAAGTCATCTGGATGTGAATCCTAAGGAAAATCAGGTGGTGCTAGATCATGACTGGTAGACTCCTCATCTTCAGAGTTAGAATGCTCTGAAGCCCTCCCATCGTGGGAAGCAAGAGGAAGACGAACACCCTCATTAGAAACCTTCATAGGCTGATCTGCAGGATTGGTAGTAGGAAGAAATGGACCAGTAGTCTCATCAATCACAACATCACGATTGAAAATGAGACGATTTGTCTCCACATCAATCAACTTTTATACCTTGTGATTGTCACTGTAACCAGTAAACATAAGTTTCTAGCTCTTGGAGTCCAACTTGGCACGCTTGGCTTTTGGAATCCATACATGAGCTGTAGAACCAAAGGCTTTCAGATGGCCCACCTTAGGCTTATGTCCTGACCAGGCTTCTTCGGCAGTCATCTTCTCAAACGTGGCGATTAGGGAGGTAGACTACGGTATGCTTGCTTCGGGGAGCTTAAGAAGCGGTAGGCGAACCACCAGACGCGTATCAAAACGTGTGCATCAATTGTAAAATTGTGCCCAAAATGCGTGTTTCAAAGGACCGATGCGAGCACAAGAGGGCACGAAGCTGACAACTTCGATCTGCAAGATCAAAACACGCGCCAAGAGCTGCAAAGAGGTCGCACAAAAAAAGGCAGGCAAAGAAGATGCGAAAACGTGTTTCAGAAGGTCGTGTGGCCAAAAAAAAAGGCTTCCAGGAGAACAAACGCGTTCACTAACTAAGAAGAAACCCTCCACGAATTCACATCTAGAGGGTCACGATTTTCAATGAGGAATACTCATGAAAATTAAAGACAAAAACCCTCAAAATCTTCTGCAACCAAAAAAAAGGCTCGATTTCTAGACTAACGAAATTGATTTTTTTATTCAAGAAAAATTCATAGAATTTAAAAAAAAAATCAATTATCAAGCTCTGATACCATGAAACAATTTTAGCTAGGAAATTGCTTGAATTAACAAAAGAAAAATTTCCAATATATAGAGATTACAAGACATTGTAGATAACTAATGAACTGACCTACTGCAACTAACAACAACTGTAGACATTTAAGATGTCTACCTACTAGCTACTGTAGATACAAAATATAATTGACCATTAAACAATATAAGAATATAATATTCTAACAGGAACTGCCAACTTTCGTCTCCCAATGGTATTGCAGCATGCATTCTTCTTAATGGTGAAATGCTAGTAAACTACAATAATGTCTGTCTCCAAAAACCTCTCTTTGAGGCAATCTGAAAATTGTGCTAAGAGATTCCCCCATCTAATTTGGCTATTACCTAGTCATTTATTTTCTTCACCTCCTTGTTTTGAGGATCAATGGTTTATGCATTCTAGAACTAGGTTCATGCATTGCACAACCACGAGGAATCTTGTTGCTTGTAGGAGTCCACTCTCTACCAATGTCTGTGTAATTGGAGACCTATTTTCATTATTCATTCTGCACTAGAAGTACTCAAGATTTATGTGCCCTAACTTTGTGTCTTTGATCTCAGGTAACGTGCTTACGGATGCTCATATTCAAGGTATTTATATTTCATTTTTGCCAAAACCGAATTATAAAGGAAGCAAATCAAAACTTTTTAACACAAAGCCATGCAAATTTGGGGGAATTTGCAAGAAATTTTGCAGGGAACAAGTTTTCATGAAACTGGTTTTATAAAATTGAAATTCCCTTCTCTGTGAGTTAAGAGGATAGAGGGTAATGTACCTTCGAATTTTGTTGAGCTTTTTGTTTTGCACTACCTTTGAAATCTTCTCTGCACAATCGTTTGAATGTGCTTTGCAATTTGCTTTCATAACTCTCCTTCCATTATTTACAATTGCTTGTTAAAATGCTTTCTCTCTGATTAACATTGGCCTTTTATTAACTTGCATTTAATGTCCTTGAGCTTTGTGAGAGCATTAATGGTGTCTTTAATGTTGGCACATGTGAAGTCCTGCCATATTGATAGCTCTCAATTCAATTTGAAATGCATGTCTTTTCAACTTGCTCCTCAAAGGTTTGAGGAGTTTTCAAAACCTTATTGGCCTTTGATGATGGTTTTAAAACCAGATCTAAAAGCTGATAGAAAGGATTTGTTTTTATCTTTCACAAGACTACTTCTTACATCTTCGATGAGCCATCTATGAAGTTCTTCACTTAACTTTGCAATGGTTATGAATAACTTGTTGGCTCTTGATGGGGTTGTGACAACGTTGTCGGGGGTTGATAGAGGTTTTGAAACCATGTGAGATCTTTGACATCATTTTTCAAAGAGCTTTCTTTCAACTTTAAGCAAAGAAAATTTCATTGGCGTTTGACACAAAGTATAAAACTTAGACAAACATTGACATAAACTTCATCTTTAAAACTTGAAAGGTTGTGATAGTACTATCGGGCTCCGATAAAGGTTGTGGAAACCTCTTCGGATGCTGATGTAAGTTTTGAAACTTAATAAATTCACTGATGACTCAATACTTAGACAATTTTTGAAGGAAAACCCATGACTAGGTATCGAAAATAGTTGATATGGAGAGGACAAGGTAAACACAGGCTTAAGGCAACAAAAGGCAAGCATGTGCTCAATACCATCTTTTCAAATACTTCCATTACACATATAAGAGATTTCTATTAGTTTTTTGTATGGGTGGCTTGGCATTTTTTGTCCTTTAGTAGGGTACACTCACCAAATAAAACACACCACTTAGTTTTCTAGCTTTTTTTTATTTTAAGTGGGGGTGTAGTTTCTTCTGCAATTTTTAATATGTTTTCTTTTCTTATTTTTATATTGGTTTCTAACTTTGTTAGTTAACTATTGTTCTTATTTTGGAACAAGGTGCTTTTCTACTGTAATTTCTTAAAATTAGGTTAGGGTTTCTCTTCTCCTCTTAGTTGCTCCATTGAGATTGAAATTTATCATTGTAAACCCTAGAGTTCACTTGTTTTGTAAAAGAGACCTAGAGTACATCATTGAGAAAGATAGAAAGCATATTTAAGTTTTGAGCTAGTGCAATTTAGTTCGTCTTTCAATTTTAATAGAAGGTAGATGCAGTATTGATGAGAGTTCAAATTTGTGAGTATTGAGTGTTGAGAAAGGTGTCTCAATCTTGTTTCTAAAGTTCATAATATAAAAATGCAAAATTTTGGACTATGAAACATAAAAACTCAATTTTTGGGCTATAAAGGTGGTTTTTAGTCAAAATAATTTTTTTGGGTTGTTTGTTGTTGCAAAGATCTTTCCAAGCTCTACAATTAAAGAAAAGAGCTCCAATGGCTCCTAAGATCAAAATTTATGGCCTTCAGAAGTTGGGCCTCTTGCATTAGAAATGTAAAAACATCAAGGACATAAAAGAGTCATAAGAGGGAGTTGCATCTGTTGACCAAATTATGATGTGCGTTACAACACAATATAAGGCATATCTGAATGGAGATAATCAATCGAAACTTGAATGTCCTAGTTGGTGAGTGGATTATGACGCATTTATGAGAGGTGGATGAAATATGGTATTTTTAGCTTGAAATTCATCTTGGGATTTGGGTGTTGGTTTTCTAGCTAGATATTTGGGTGCCACATTTTTGGGTGGTTTTAGCTCATAATTTTGTGATTACTATTTGATGGTTTTGTATTTTACTTCTCCTATTTATTGGGTGGTTGAGATGGAGGTTTTTATAGTTGATTTGTAAGTATTGTCATGTTGCTGGAATTACTCTAGAGTTGTGTATTGGTGATACTCTTTGAAGGGCACGTCCTTGAAATTGTATTGTAACCTTTGTTGCTGATAATACAATTGGTTCATGTTTTGGAGTGTGGGAATTTTTCTCCTAAAATTGTTTTCCCCATGTACACTTGTGTTATGGCATAGTTTTGTTCTCCTATGTGTGTTTCTTCTTTTGTAATTGTAAAGATCTAAAATTTGGACAATACTTTCCTCTAAGATTAGTTGACGAAGTGTTTTTGTGTACGTTGCTTCCTTTCATTTGGTAAGAGGTTTTTTATATTAATCTTCATTTGAGTGGGTGTTGGTGTAGAAAAGTTTTGATCTTATTGTAGGAAGAGATGGCAAACACATCCAATATGTAAATGGAGAAGTTCTTAGGCACAAAATTTGAGCTTTGGAAGGTTACGATGGATGATATGTTTGTGGATAGAGATCTATAGGCTTTATTATTCTAATCTAAACTCACTACTATGTCATAATAAGATTAGGACAAAATGGACAAAAAAGCTAAAGGTTTCATTAGACTTTGTTTGGTTGATTTAGTATTACTAAACGTGTACGAAGAAACCATTACAATGTTGGATATTCATGGTAAATCTTGCAGCAATATGAATTTAAGTAAGTGGTTGCAAATCTGAAATTATGTATTTAAGATTACCAATATTATGATATGTGATTAGCAATTGCAAACATGAAAGAAAATCAGCAATACCACAAGTTGAGAATCGCAAGTGACACAAGATATACATGGAGAAACCTTTGCAGGAAAAAAATCCACACCCAAAGAGATCCAATGTTTGTATTAATCTTCAAATGAGATACAACAATACAACACACCTCTCTGAATTCTGGCAGCACTTCGTTACTCTAACAACCTGCAAAACAAACTCTACAAACCACCATCTTAATGCTCCAATATATAGAAGTTTGTGGGAGAGAATATCACAAATGGTATCCCGAAACAAGCAAAATCACTTGGAAAAACCCACGCCCCTCTTAGTGGACAGTCCATAAACATGGTGAAAATTATTAAATGTTCACATGGCCTTCACATGGGTGCCTAACCCATAGCCAATGACAATTGGTCGATACCGAATGCTCCATAACTCTTCGACGACTCCGACAGCTCAAATCCAAAACATGCAAGCTTGGGTGCCCAACCTTGGAAAACATGCAAATAACATGCAAGAGCATGCACTTCTACGTGGTCCCCACCCAGAAGTTGGACACCCAAAAGGAATATACTCTCAGGATGCTTTGTAACCGTCACTGTAGCTATTCCACCTCTTTGAATGCAATTACAATTTGTCATAGGAAAATAAATAATAAATATTTTGCCCCTCATGTCCTCAAGAACACTTTCCAAAGAACGTGGAGACACACAATTAACTTAGGATAGCAATTATAATGTCACCTATCCTAACAGGCAACACTTATTTGAAGAAATTGATAGATTTGTATCGAGCTAAATCTTTGGTTAACAAACTCTTTTTGGGAAAAAAACTGTATACCCTCAGGATGGAGGATGGTGGCTTCGTGGCTAAACACCTAAATGCATCTAATATGGTGGTTATCCAATTGCACTTTGTTGGAGTAAAAATGGAGAGGGATTGTTGCATGACTTTGCTGTGTTTTTTTTAGATTTATGGGACCACCTTGTTATGACTATTGGGAGCACTGCCACTAGGCTGAAAATGTATGAGGTGATGACATCGTTACTTTCTAAAGAGGTGTGAAGAAAGAGTTCTGAATCTACCAAGGAGGCCTTAGCTGTTTGCGGTAGACAAAAAAAGGCAAGAAAAAGGACTATAAACAAGACAAGTCTAGATCTAAATTTTGTGGGAGATCCAAATATCTAGGTAAGTCTAGGGAAAAATGTTGGAATTGTAGCAAGAATGGACAATTCATAAGAGATTGTAAGGAGGAAAAGAAAAATAAAAGGAGAGATATTGATGATGTGTTTGAGAAGTCCTCCCAAAATGATGGTGATGCCTTTGTCATAGCCTTGGCCACACAAAGGTATCAAAAGGTGTGCAGACAGATTGACTTTGGCGAATCTTTTAATGTGACCTCTCATAGGGGTTGGTTTACAAAATGTGAAGAATACGATGCTTGGAAGGTGTACCTTGGAGATGATTCTCATTTGAAGATTGTTGGTTGTGGAAGAGTCCTAATTCCCTAATAGATGAATGAAGGGAATCAAGTGTGTACTACATATCCTTGGTTTGGTGTGGAATCTACTTTTTGTAAGTAAATTGAATGATTTAGATGTTGTAGTGACGAAAAATGTATCCCTCTTCATTTTCATACTTGTTTAGGCTCTCCC
>VDFB02247096.1:0-12144 GCA_007258455.2 Sequoia sempervirens
GAAAAAGGGAAAAGAAATAAATAAATCATGCCTGAAGTGATTCAGGAGAGTGAAGTGGTGACCAAGTAGAGTCTTAAATCTCCCTTCCAGTGTCACGTAATGCATCATCACCTCAGCAACCCTAGCCCAGATTTTCTTGAGGGAGGTTCTATCATAGCCCTAGTTCTCCAACTTGACCAAATTCTTCCGCTCGTCATCCTTAAAAAACTGGGTCATCGCTTCTTCATTACTCTTTTTATCTTTGAAAAATTTCCTTCCCACAGTCGGCATGCCAGTAACGGTGGCAATAAGGTCTTCATTCACCTCCACCTCCATCCCTTTCAACACCAATTTACGGTTATGCCAAAGCGAGACAAACTTGGCCGAGGCATTAGAGTCATGACCATGCAATCTCTCCAAAAATGGAGTGAAGTTGCCATGATGAAGGATATTCCAAAGCTTCTTCCTCCGAATATCACCACATGAATGAGGCTCAACTCTACTTCTATCACCACCCGTGGTAACCCAAACAAAACATACAAAACCCTGGTGAAAGCTATCCAGGCAAAAGCGCACAACCCATAAAACACCCAGAAAGCGTGCCAAATGGGAATAAGTACAAGGCCATAAAAGCCACAACAACTTATCCGACTCCATAATTTCTTAAAATGTTTCTAGCATCCTCAAGAATGATCGACCCTTCCTCCCATGAGTGAAATTCACTACGGTTGACAGCCAAATTGGCAAAAAAATCGGCAAGAGAGTTTCCTTCCCGATAAACATGAGAGACGCGAGTCTCATCACAAGATTGCAACATCATTACCGTATCCTTTATTAGCTGATCCACGTTCCAGCTCGGGGGGTGAGTACCACGCAAATAGTTTATGATATTCATAGAATCACCTTCCACCCAAACTTTGGAAAACCCCTTGCTAATAGCATATCTGACACTCATGAACGCAAGCTCCGCCTCCGCGCGATGATTATTCTGAGTACCCAATGGGAGTGCCACCACGCCAAGAAGTCTGCCAAAGTAATCTCTTAACACCCCCCCACATCCAGCAGGTCTGGGATTACCCTTCGCTGCCCCATCAAAGTTGATTTTAATCCACCCAGCTGGGGGTGGCTGCCATCTAGTGTTCTTCCTAGCCATAGAACTAGCCTTGGGGGATATAACAAGAACCAAAGAAATTTTCCAATTCAAAATCACCTTAAGATCATATCCAGCAAGGCACATAGCCGGATCACACCGAACAGAGTCAGATTTAATAAGAGTAAAATTCTCCAGAATAGCTCGATAGACTTTGATGAAAAGACTCTCAACTTTTAGCTTGGACTCCCGAAAGATCCTATTATTTCTTTCTTTCCAGAGCCCCTAGGCAATATGCGGGGCCATTAGATCCCAAAGCCCACACAACACAGGAGAGTAAGAAGGGCACTTCCATTGATCATAAAACTTAACCAAGGAGTCAGGAAAAACCCATCCCAAATCCCAGAGTCTAAGGAACTTACTCCACAGGGCGAACGAGTAATCACACCCAATAAGGATATGAAAACATTCTCCTCATTAGCTTCACAGAGCACACACCTATTAGGAATGCCAAACCCCCTCTTGCAGAGATTGTCAATCGTAAGAATTTTACCTTGCATAATCAGCCAGTAAAAGACATTCACCTTAGAAATAAGCTGCTTATTCCATAGCCTCCCCCAGAACGGAGAAGACTCTAGAGTAGCTAGGGAATTCAAAAAAGCAGAGGCCATAGAAAAATTACCACTAGCACACGGGGCCCAAACCACTCTATCCGGCCTAGGAAACACTGGAATCCGAACCTTATATAAGAAGTCCTTAAGAATCTTCAAAGACGGGTCCCAAACATCAAAATTCTTCCAAACCCCATCCTCAAAGTAATCCGCCACCTTGACTCCAAACAACTGTTTACACAAGGGAGCAATAGGGGGGGCCCAAGGGAGAGATATAAGAGGACAATCCCCACACCAAATGTCATCCCAAAAGAGAATACTGGCCCATCGCCCAACAGCCACTTAACACCTTTAGCAATCACATCTCTGCAGAGCAAAATATTCCTCCAGAAGCACGACCCAGACGGTATCTCCTCCGCATAAAGCAAATCCCGAGGCCTATCCAGACCAAACAGGTACTTGTTACTCGCCAGAGGAGCCCACCCAGCAACCCCATTCAGGAGCCTCCAAATATTTCTAGCCAAAAGGGCCTTATTGAAAGATTTAAGATTTCTAATCCCAGGCCACCCCATTTCTTCGGTCTACAGACTAAATCCCAAGCCACGTGGGGAATCCTGGCTTTGGACTCCACCCCTGACCAAAGGAATCTTCTCATGATCTGCTCCATTTTGTCTTCAAACTTAACAGGCACCCTGAATAAACTCATGGCATACAGAGGTAAATTTTGAAGAGTAGTTGATATAAGCTGAATTTTACTAGCCTGACTGAGTAGAGCACCTTTCCACCCTGCTAACTTCCTGCTGAATTTATCCAAAAGACCCAGCCAAAAGGAGTCAGGAATCCTAGAAATGCATGAAGGAAGCCCCAAATATGAGGATGGCAGATCACCCTGATTACAAGCCAGAATTTTGGCCACCTTGAGCTGCAAATCTTCTGGAGTGTTCATCTCCATCTCCACTTCCTTCTCGGCCAAGTTCGAACTCATGCAAGCGCGATTACTAACTTTAAGTTCTAGCAATACGCTACAGATTACCAGCCCAATTATCATTAATGTTGATTTGAGTTACTTCATACCATTTGTCCTCCATAAGTTTGTTTGCCACCCAATAGAGTTCCAAATAATGATTGTAGATTCATTTCCACCATCCTTCGCCAACCCTCGAGCAATCATGACCATATGCAACATATTCCAATTCCTCTACTTTACCAATCACCATGTTGGCCAATTTATACACTTCCTCATTTTCTTCGTTGTATATGTGGTTGGGGAAATAATCTTCCAATTTTGAGTTAGTTATGAATCACTGAAAGAGTTGAGTTAAGTTTCCACCCTTGGCGACTTTTAGATCTTAATGTGTTGATTGTCAAGGTGGAGTCTCCTTTGATCTTGACCTTCGTCATTTTCAGATTTGAAATTTTGCTGGAGAGGAGCTGAAGTTCGGCTTTGCTTCATTTGCGTGGGGATTGACCATTATAATAACGCATTATGGCTCGCCAATGCCGATGGTATCCACCACAGAGGACCGGGATTTGTACTGGAATCCATCGAAATTGCGCGACCCCATCTAGAATTCCAGGTTTCCGACTTTTGCTCTGTAGAGGTTTGACACTTTCAGCCCCATTAACAGGTAGGAGCTTTAGTCCCATCCAACATTTGGACATTTGGTTGTCCCAATAAGTTGCTTTGTGGCTTTGATTTTCCTTTGAATTGACTCTATTATTCGTAGTTTCCACTATGGAAGTTTCAACCTTATTTAGAAATGGTGGGACATTTCTTTGTCCTGGAATATTCTTCTATTCCATTCATTCAGATCTCCCATAATAGAATGGACGGACTTAGTAACCATAAACAATTAAAGGTGGCCTATTTGTAGAGGATGGGCCAAGATTTGAGCAGGGTTAGTATATCGTTTGACAGTGCACTTATCCACCCAAGCATTGCACATAACCATCTCCAACACTCATGAGAAGACTGACAGCCAAGTAGGAGATGATCCGGTGACTCCTCGGAAGCTTTGCATAAATGACATCTAGATGGGCGAGAATAACCTAGCTTCCTAAATCTATCTGCAGTGAGAATTATTTTCTGTAAAGTAGCCCAAGCAAACACCCCAGCCTTTGGAAGGCAGACTTTGTTCCAACAAAGATGAGTAGGGATGTTTGTCTTCACTCCCTCCATTTCTGCATTTGTATAACCAATTTTCACTGAATTTTGTCCAAAATTCTAACAGTTCCATCTTATACAGTCCTCCCCGTTAGTCAGCAGTAGTCATCAAACATTGAGAATCTCTCCAAGCTCAGCAATCTCAAGGTCAAGGATGCCCTTGACTCAAAGTCTTTCCAATGCCAAGTGGAAATTCCAGAGGATATTTCTTTGTGAACATAGTCAAATAATTCATTTAAATTTTAATATGTTAAATTTTAATATATTAAAATAAAAAAGGTAAATTTATATTATTCAAATTTATTATAATCTTTTCTTGAGATTTTATTTGTTGAAGAACTTGTTTGAAATATTATTTTTTCTGAACTTGAACCTTGTGATTTAGCCAATGGATATACCAACAGACCTGGGCCCAAAATCACAGTTCATTACTGTATTTTAACAAACAGGTGCATTTTCCCTTGTTTTCCTTCTCAAGAATTAGATTTTTTTGGACATAAAATCTATGTTACCGGTTTGGCCCCCCAACAACTCGGATTTGATTCCAATACATTCCCTGTTTGGATTCTGATCTAGGACCCCATGGGTAAAATACTAAAATCTTATTTTTACTTGCTCTCTATATCTCTATGCTATTAAAATGCCTTTAATTTAAAAAACAGCAGGTTTTTAACTTTTTCTCCTCCTTTTTGTGTTTTTCTATATTTTTTGAAAATCTGATTTTTTCCTGATTTTTTTTCCAATTAAATCCTGATATTTTGAAAAAAAAAATTAATCTTTTGGTTTGTCAATTTTTTCCCAAAAGATTTTTCATTGCTATGGTCTTCAGGATCAACCTGTTTGACACTCTTGACAGAGATTAGGTTCTAACTTCATTGTCCATGATGAAATGTAAGGCCTTCCCATTGACCCAAATTTATGAGTGGAATAGGCATTCCTCGTCCTCTAGTGGAAGGTCCTTTGTAGAGGCAATGGTGGCATGTGGGTCTGCATCAATGATCTGCTCCACTACTTAAACTTGAACAGATCTATTGGTAATGATGCAAAATCTGTGTCTGGCTTGTGAATTTGCTAAGAGAACCTTGCTGGCACAATAGCCCTGGTCATTCCACAGGCTACTGTAAATCTCACAACACATGCCTCTGTCCTTACAAGTCATTTTTCCAATCTTCTTCAGTGTTTTCTTCTATAATGTGGCATCTTTGTCTTGCTGCTTGGCCACAGACCTATTGTTTTTGTCTGCCTTTTGCTTGGCACCTGCAAAAGGTTCTTTCTTACTTTTGGGCTTGAATTTCTCTTCAATTTTCACTGCATAATGGCAGGTAGTTTCCAAGGTTTCAATATTCAAACAAGGATTTCATTTCCATGGAATTCATTAGAAGAAAACCCATAGAGCAACATAAGCATGGATAGAAACAAGACTTTTGAAGCGGCTACAGCTGCAGACTTAAATTTTTAAGTGCACATGAGCACAATACAGGTTGCTACTTATTGCCATTTAGGATAGAATCCCAATTTCACATGGCATTCAGACAGTGCTTATGGAGGTTACTTATCCATTGGTTATATTTCTCTACTTCATTCTATTCTTTGACTGATGGCCAAACAGACAATGTCACCCTAGTGCATATATTATCTAGCATCAGACCAACAAGCAATGAACAGAATATAGCTACAATCAGGCACTACAATTAGGAATTCAATGCTCCACTTTAGAAACAAGATAGAGCCATAGTATACTTAGGCTATATAGCACATCCACATGCAAAAATCAAGGATATTATCCTGAAAACTCAATAAAAGTATAAGGCTCTACAAGATAAACAGAGTATTTTAATTGAATTTAACTCCGTGGCAATGCATGGATGCATTTGAACAGAGAGAGGTTCAAGAACCTGAAACATCAAAAACTGGAACCAATCAGACACAGTACTCGTCCCATTGTTCAATCTTGGATATTCAGGTAATACTTTGGCAGGACCCATTTGCTTATCTTGGCATTCATGATGTACTCATTGTCAGCAATCTAAAAATACAAGCGTTCCTACATTAAGATGAGGCAGTCAGATCGAGCCATTGCATAATACTCCATAATTACACTTTTCTCATTACCAGTATTTGCACCCCCAGTCAAAGTCAAACTACCAGATATCTGGCTCACAAAATAAAAGTTCTTTCTTTCGGATGCTCATTGAATCCCTTAATCTATTTGAAGTTTCTGGATCTATGAAAGAAAGTGGAGACAATTCTCTCATAAATAGGGAGGAAACAATATGATATATTTTATGTTTGCATTCAATTTTGCACATCATGTGTTGTCTACTAACATTATGTAATACATAGCAATTAGTATGTAACCACCAGTGGTAGGTGAAACTTGAATTTTGTAATCATATAGGTTGCTGAAACAGAGAAGAGAAAACATCTCTGTAATAAATCCTACTCTCTCTCATAGGATACTATTGGTTGAATATTTTGCAAACTTGTGAGGTTTAGCAAAATGGTGGTTTCAGCCACAGTGTGTGAGATAAAACTCTCCTAATTAAGGGAAGACTCCCCCTTTCCTACTAACTAAAACAAATATGGGTGGAACGACAACCTTTCCTCTTGTTTCAGGAAAGATTAAATTATTTTCTCTTTACAGAAAAGTAGCATTAACTTTTAGATAAACTCTTACAGCAGCTTGCAATAAAATCGAGAGAAAGGAAATGAAGTTTCCTGAAAGCACAAAGACTTCCGTCACTTCCTCCGGGACGGGAAAACAATTTCAAACACAAAGTCTTGAAAATCTGAGATCCTATCTACCCTTTTGAAAGATAATTTGAGAACAAGTTGCAATATATAACAGCACAAAGTCTGTAAATATAACGCATTCAAGAATCACCTAATATGACAATTATTACAAGCACAAAGACTTATAATTCTTCCCAACTCCTAATCACAAATTAAGCTAATTTAACCTTTCAAACTTATAGCACAAAGACTACAAGAAATTAGATTAAAGTTTTATCACAATAACTCCACAAGATCACAAGAATAATTCAGAAAATTGTATCACTATGGCATAAGAACATAGTAATATCATACCATAAGATTCAACACAAAGTTTGAAACCTTATATCTTTCCTTTGTATTGCTTGAAAATCAGGTTTACATACACAAAGCTCAAAGACTTCTTGGCTGTAAATTTCTGCAGAGTTCTCTCTCTATTGCTAAAAAGATAAAGATTACAAAGGACCCCCTCAAGTATTTATAGGAGAGAGGTCATGAGAAAAAGGTGGGAGGATCCCAACTAACTTGAGAAATTCTCTCAACCACCAACTACTTGCAATTGACTTATTCCAAATTACAATCCTAATTTATCTTGACTTGTAATTTGATTACATGTAATTACAATTTCTGCCTTTACATGTAATTTTTCCGAAAAGAACAAAACTGAAAATTAAATAACATTTCAATTATTTCCATGGCTATCTTTGAAACATTGGAATTTATGAATGGAATTTTTTAGTTCATCAGGATTTGGTCCTTGAGTGTTCTTGGCAACAACAACTGTCTTGATGATGGTATCAAAACATCTGATGATTGACAATCGATGCTCTTCCAATGCAATCTGCATCTTATTAAGAAATGCATGATGATCTACAAATCTGCTGATAGACTGTGCAGTGAAGGTTTCAGCTTCTAGTTTTTGATGAAATTTTGCTGTTAATGCTAAAAGTATAGCATCTTCAGGAAGTACTTCACCATTTTGATCCTCTAGCTTGCAAGATTCCTTTTCAAAGCTTGAAATGATATCCTGTTCTGCTTCAACCACTATCAATTGAGCAGCCTATATATTTGAAATGAGCTCTTTGAATACCAATGTTTTGTTTAACAGGAGATCTTCAGTCTCAATATACATTTCTCTGTTTGGTATTACTGCATTGGCACATAAGATTTCCAAACGTTCTTCATTTAAATTATACCAACTTTTCAAATCTCTTTCCATAGATTCCAAGCTTTGTTTGAAAGTGTCAAAAGCTTGGCGTAGTTTCAACTTTACTATCTTTACATTAGTCATCACATCAAGGCCCTTTTTAATCACTTGAGTACTTTGATTTATCAATTGATCAACCCAAGAATCAACTGCCCTTGCTTTTTGTCCAGCCTTTTCAATTTGTTTAATGGATTCTTCAGAAATAGAGGAAGACAATGAATCAACCATCTCTGAAGATTTGGTAATCTTTTGAATTACTGAAACAAGTTGTGCATTCTCTTCTTTCAACTTTTCTTTCTTAGCCAAGAGTTCATTATAACTATGTGTCAAAACTGTTACTGAACTTTGGGCATCTTGAATCATGCTAGCATGTGTTTGTTTACCTAAATCCACCCTGGTGAATTTGTAGTCAGATACTCGCATCTCTTCTGGTGACTTGTCTGCAAGAGGTTCAGCTATTTCTACATACTTCATCCTATTGCTGTCCACAACCACCCGTGAAACCATTTTGGCTTTCTTTGCAATCTTTGGTTTAGATTTCTTCAACTGCTGGAAATCAAACACATCAAGAGAGATTGCCTGTTTCTTTCTCTTTAAAGTGACTGAACTCAACCATGGAGGAAGATCCAATGTATCTACATTTGAAACAACAATTGTGGTTTGTGTAGAAACAGCTTCATTTTGTACCATAGTTGTTACCCTAGGAGATGTCTCGGTTTGAATTGCAACAAGAGTTTGTTCGGATGGCATATTGTGATCAGCATTAGCCATAAAGCAATCAAAACTTGCAGCTGATGTATCTATTTCTGGAAGTGTCATCTGTGATGTCATTGGATACATCGGATTGGCATCAAAAACATTCTCCAAATTATCATGCATGTTCTGCATAGAAGTGGTCAATGTGGATGAAGTTGAAGTATGAAGAGCAACTTATGTAGGAGCAATAGAAGAGACAAAAACCGTTGAGAAAGAATCAACATCACTATCAATTTGAGACAGGTGACAATATTGATACTGGTGCAGCATCAATATGTGGAGACATCATACTTAGAACAGTAGGGGATTCAAGAACATCTCCCTCTTGCTGATCAATGATTTGGATCTGCGTCTCTTTAACTTCCTTCCCTTTTAATGTTGTTTTCTCCAAAGGTTTTTCCACAGCGCGGCTGACTTTTAACTTGATTTTGGTTCCTGAAGAAGAAGCACCTTCCTTGGACTTGTCTCTAACTTATGATTTCAATCCAGCAGGTCCAGCTGAATCATCATCATCACTAACTCTGATTTTTATGGTTTTGAGACCTATACTCTTAAGCCAAGAATTAGTATTTTCCAAAACTGATTGGAATCTGTTAAAGATAGAACTAGATTCCTTATGAGACCACTGTATTGCTCGAATAGAAGCGTCAGCAACCCTTTGTTCCTCATACTCTGGATTTAAAATCTGCCCATCATCAATTACTCCTTCTGGGATCAAGGTCAGATTAAAATCAATAATTTGTTCAATTGTGAGCCTGGAATAATCCATTCTACGGATGTCCTCTGTTTGAAGATCTACCCAAATATCTTCAAGGCGATGTACATGTGTGAAAGCTCTCTTTATCTTGTCCTTCATTCCTCTGTAGTCAAAATCTGTTCTTGCCTTGAATCTTTTCAATTTGATCTCTTGAATTTCAGTTTCCATTGCCTTTTCCTTTGAGGTAGTTGTCAAAGAGTATCTCCCAATCTGCAATGGATTATGAGACGAGATACTTACTCCAACTTTATGTTGTACAGCTTGTCATGCATGTACTGTCATCAACTGCCTTGCAAGCTCCATTAAAATGATTTTATCTGTTGGATATCTTGGAAGCATGTACGGCTGATCTTCAAAACAGCCAACTCTCATGTAGGTAAAAGTAGGAAACTGGACAAAGAGACAACCATATTCATTGACCTTCTTCCAAGCAGCCTTAGATACTCTGTTGTTTTGCAAGGTCTTGTCAAATAGACACATGAAATGACTAGAGAATGCATCTTGGACTCTTCTATAATGAATTATGCTTGGTCTCAAAGGCAGCTGATCATAATACTCCCAAACTGGAACTAATGATCTATCTCCTTTGGTAGAAAGGCCTAGAAATTGTCTCAATGAAGCTGCTATGTAGACCAAGTAGGAGTTCATGTAGAATGTGAGCGTAGTGGGAACTTGTGCAAGTTGTTCACATAAACTATCGCTGACTATCTCACCCCAAAAGATTGGGTGTTGCGCCTTCCTTATTACCACTATGAACTTGTACATCCACTTCTCAAAAACATTAGAAAATTTCAATCCCATTATCCTGCTCAAGAGTGTGATTATATCATTGATCTCTTCTTTGAATTCAGATTGGTATAGCTTGGGCCACCGAGACAAAAGTTTGATGCTTTAGAAGCCATTTAGTATTGATATGTTGTATACAATCTGCTTTCTTTTGTTCATAGTGATCAAGAGCACCCTTTATTGAGATGTCTAAATATATTGGCGCATCTAGAACTCTGAAAATCCTATTAATGGTTTTTGGATCAAGCCTAATGACCACATTACCATCATCATCTCTGATAGTTCTGGATTCTCTGTCAAAGTGAGCTACACATGCAAGGACAAACTCCGGTTCTAGGGAAGCAACAGGAAAAGAAGAAACCAAATGGATGTGACTTCTCAGCAACAACTGCATATCATGAGAAGTTGATTTCTCAGTTCTCTTAAGAAACTCAGACATATCAACATGTCCGATCTTCGTGTCTCGGATTTCTTCGATGTTTGAGACCACATGAGATGGAGGAATCTAATTCTGATACTTATCATACTTGTACTTCATCTTTTTGTTTTGGCGGGTGGAAGTTGGTTCCTCCATCATTAGACAAGAATTTGCAGAACACCAATGAAAATTCCAGCAAATTAAGACATCATCAGCATTACTTGATTTGTAGACGCTAGAAGACTCTAACTTCGAGTGGTGTTTTGTTGTATGAAGGGAAGCGAGAAAATGAAATATTATAACTCATTTTGGATCTTGGAAAAGGTTGATTTTCAAATTAGAAAGGAGGACATGTACTTTTTCAAGCATGGAAAATGGAAAATTTATATCTTTGAAAGCGCAAGAGTCGAGAACTTTCAGCATTTATAGTTAAGTCAAAAATCTGACTTTTAGGCACTTACAAAACTTTTAGGATTTTGAAGAGTTGGCTGCAAGTAAAGTGTATAATAGAGATTTTTGGAAACTTTTGCAAATAAAAAGTGCAAAGTGGGAGAAATAAGAAGCTATTGCAAGTCTTTTTATTTATTAACTTGCACTTGCATTTTTTGACCAAAACTTTCCTACTTGCAATGAGTTGGCAAAAACCCGATTTTCCTCCAAGGGCAACATATTTTCTTTCTTTTTCAGATAATGATAACGGGATGATGGAGGAATGTGAATGTGTAATGAAATGGAATGAAGGGAAAATGTAAATGAAATGGAATGGAAAACGCGTTTTGGAAGAAAATAGAATGGAAACATGTTTTTAGCAATGAAAGGCATGTGAATGGAATAAATCACGTTTTCAGCTAATGGCAGTAAAAAAACGCGTTTTCGGGTGAAGGCATTTTGGTGAATGGTAAGCAATGAAAAGTACATGGCATTTACAAATGATGAATGATGTTATTTACTGAAATGGAGGCGTTTTAAATGGAAGGTAGTAAAACGCGTTTTTGTGAAGGAAAGAAAGGCGTATGGAATGAGAAGAATGACGTTTTTTTATGAAAGATGGAGGCATTTTTTTATAAGAAATGGAGAAACGTTTTGAATGGGGGCGAATGAAAGACTATGAAAACGCGTTTTGTGAGATGGAATGGTGATTTCACAAAAACGTTTTTATTATTGGATAAATTTCAAACATCAAACAATGATGCCTTGAAATCATGAAACAAACATACTAAAATAAGAAAGAAATAACCATGAAAGAAAAGCGAACATACCTGCAATAAGAGATTGCAAACTAAAAAAGGAAAAGAAACCCTAGACACCTTGCAAAAACGCAGCTGGGAAGTTTGAATGATCTCAGTTGAGAGCTCTTTTATTGCAGCTAAACATTTAAGAATCCACCATGAAAAGAGGAGAAGAAGCAAATTCAAATACAAACTGCCCTCTCTTCAATGGCGTTGGGATTTTTATGACTCAGAGCAAGCAATGAAGTCGACCCCCTTGTAAAATCGGACTTTTTTGAGCATTCTACAAGTGACTTTAAGTCAAAACACTCAAATCGGGTTTCCCAAGACACTTTACAAGTTTATTTTCACTAAAAGACTCAAATCGGGCTTTTT
>VDFB02247097.1:0-33165 GCA_007258455.2 Sequoia sempervirens
TATATCTCCTTTATTATATGCAAAATCAAGTGCAATGCTTAAGTACAATCTGATATGCCGATTACAACTGATCAATATGCCTTGCCAAGATTTTTTTGGCTTACAATGAAATGTCATTACAATGTCTGATACAATTGTGCACCTACTGCCACTATATGGCAGCAACTAAACTATGTGAATGACCCTATATAATGCAAGTAAGGAACCTGGATTATGCTGATAGGAATCGATGATGATGATGTAGACTTGATAGCTGATGTGAAGCTCTCAAAGTGCCAAATCATTCCTTCACTAATGCCACCCCTATTCTTGAAGATGCAGCTCCAATAATAAATCGTGGCAACTTGGTATAGGCTCCAAACAACCTCTATTACTAGCACCTCAACTCTTCAGATCAGATTCATTATATGGGTGTTTGGTTGCTACAATGAATGGTACTAGTCAACTATGGTGCCATCCAAGTTAAACTCACGCCCAAAAATTATCCTCTGCCCCTGATCTGTTGTAATATGCTGATATATTACTGCTGCAAACTCAGATCTGCAAAATATATACTTGAAACTCATCCAAATAAGCCCAAATGAAGACCCAAGGTAGGCCCTCCCCAAAGGTGAACTGGGTTTTCGTCCAATCCACAATAGCCTTTGAGAGTTTTCGTTCCCAGAAGGCTGAAGCACTGCTGAAATCCTTCTCTAGAGCTCAAACCTGCAAAGTGTTTTGTAAAATGAGAGTAGAATGCCCAAAAAATAGCCCATCACTTTGCTTTATAACCTCCAAGAGCCTTTTTTTTATAGAAGTCAATAAAATAATATCTTGAGGGTCTTTCCTCATCCAAATAAAAAGGCCACTTTTTAAAAACAACTTGAGTTGCTTGGATGGGGGCACTTTTCACTATTCACCTTATGATTTTCAGTTACTATTCACTTTTTACTACTCCCATAAAGCAACTTTAATCTTTTCACTTTATTTCTGGATTCATCAACTGAAATCCAATCTAAAAGGCTCGAAAGGCTCCCAACTAACTCCACAACCCTCGATTGGGTCCCCCAACCATGCTGCTAACCTACAGGAACCCAAATAGTAGGCCAACCTCCGCTATAGACTGAGCTGTCTAAGGAAGGAACATTACACAAGATGTGTGCCAAGGACACAACTGAAATTTGTTTTGTTAATTCCTAGTTAGTTAGAGGTTAAGTTCAAATTTTAAGTTGACCAAAGGCTACCAGAAGATCTATTCTACAGTTCTAGGCAATTAGTTTGTGAATACAATGTACGAAGGCAAAATAGGTATTAAAAGGTTGGGACCCCAACATAGGTGAAACCATGATTTATAGATTGAGACCATGTAGTGTTGGTCGAGACTACATAGGTAAGGTCTCTACCATGGTTTTTGCAAATTTTGTTTGAAAATGCTCCTTTTGAGGCCCTAAATGTCTAATGCATCTATTATAAAATAATGAATATTTCCCTTACTGAAATCAATCTGAAAATTAGACAGGCTTATAGCTTAGACTATTGTCTATCTTTCCTCAAAGACGAAATTTGAAATTGGTCTATCAATAGTTCAATAATTGATATAGAGCCCAATATGAGTAACTTGATAGGAAATGGAATTGATAAACAAAACCCTTGAATACTTCTTGGAAGCTATAATCACACAATATCAAACCTATAAACATGTAAACATAATGGGAAAACTACACGTGATCTTGATTGCAAGGACACAAATATGCAGGCAGGCCCTTGGACAAGGATGTCTAGAGGAGCCAAAACAACACACTAGGTAACTTAGGGTTCTTCATCTTAATAATAATATGTTTTGACAATTTTGTGTAAATAAGAATGATTGTCTACTCACTAGTTTAAAAATGTGATATGACATAGCAAAACTAAAATCGTGAAAAGAGATAGAACTGAAGTGGATATAATGGGTGACCCCTTATTATTATGTTTTAGATAGAATGGAAGCTATGTAATTTGCAACAGAAATGAGTGTTCTCCTTAAGAAATGAATTTCTTTATTCTATGTTATAAAATAAACAATTGATTCAGAATTGAAATTATATGTATGATCGTTTACTTTTAAGTTATAAAAGTAAAACTTTGTTAATAATTGCATCTAGACAGACTGGGTACTCAGTCCATTATAAAAGCGGATTCTATTGCACTTCCTTTAGTAATAGAAATAAAATCTGAGGCAGAAAATAAATGATTATTTATTATGATGGGCTAAGATATCAGCATAATCTGTCACACACACATTTAGCTACATAATATCTCTTCAGTAAACAAACTTAGGTACAAAGTCTACTTTGTTAGTCTCGAGCCAGAGTATGGTGGTCTTGAGCCACTAGTATTCAGGGAAAAATTTTGCAGTGGCATTTGTAGTCCTAACCTACGAATAGTTACACCAGAGTCTTGAAATTGCATGCTTAGACATGGTTACACATATTCATATGAGTGAAATTATGGTTACATCAATGGATGATATTGATTGGAATTGCAAATTATTGGTGTATATGGATTTGTCCATATGTCAGCGAATGACACTTGCTGACCTCCGTTATCATCAGATCTGCACTAAACATGATTAGGAGAGTTATTTTGTATGGATCTATGAATGGCAATACTTGATACATCATGTATGCAATATGCTCTTTTATTATAATGGAATGGCTCATTTGGTTAAGAAATTGTAAATCTTATATGCGGGGATGTAAATCTATTTGAGCATGTGTTATTGCACTCGGAGTACATGTTCAATTGAAATGCTCTTTAAAAAAAAAGAAAAAATTAGCATATATTTTTGGCTTATTGTGGTTGTTCTAATAGCCAAGTAGAGGTGTCATTACACAAGAACACAAATTCAATCAACTTCTATTGCAAGATTTCCTCATAAAGTGCATTAGATCTCTAGAATTGCTGCAACACAGCCTCACCAACTTCCACGGTTTAGCCAAAGCAGTTAAGAAGTTTCTCGCCACTGAAAGAAAGCATTTTCAGCTGGCTGAGGTTACACAGCACAACAGGCAGCGAAACAGGGCTCATTTTGCTACAAATGCCACATGTATCCTTTGGATTATGGAATATTTCAGTCAACCTGTGCACCATCACCCTCCTACCGAGCAAGGAGCAGACATAGGAGGTTGAATACACCAAGAATATGACACCATCGCTTCATTCACAGCACACAACAAAAGGCAGCATTTGCACCCTTATAGACCAGCTTTAATATAGGATGTCCTTCTATGTTCTTGAGCAAAACTCATCTCTCATACTCTCTTTATCAATGCTCTCTTCTTTTCTTACTATCTCTAGATGGTTCTTTTCTGACATCATGTAAATATCTCTATTATGCCACCTTGGACTATTCCTCTCATGAAAATTTTCTCTCTTTTGGTTCTTCTTTCCCATTGGCTTTGTCCTAATGACCACTTAAGGTTCGCATACTCTTTTTCTATATTGATATAATTATCCTTTATCAAAAAAATTAAGAGATTGACACCCTTAAGAGATCATCAGATTTGATCTTTGCGTGTGAAAGTGTAGGTGTATAGAAGACTCAATGTCTCAATGTGCTCCTAAACATTGTTAAAACATCAAAAATCCAGAAAGTACTATCTTATACAGAAATAATATACCATTTTTATGCATTGATAGGTATTTTGTTTCCCTACTGTTTAAGCTAGTAAATAGATGACAAGACGCAGTTTCCTTTATATGTGTTGATAGATATTGTATTTTGTTAGTGTTTAAGCTAGTACAAAACAAACATGATAGACTTTTTATGATACTTTTGCATTTTTGCACCACTTTAAACAGGAGTGAACTTCAGCAACAGTTTTGATAGCCACCAAAGTTTGCACATAAATTGTACAATTTTATATTTAAGCACTAAGCATATATAGCTTATCAAGGACCACCATACATTTCTATAACATAATGTTGAAATTATAATTCTTAGCCATTCTCTGATGGATGTCATCAGAACTTGTATTAGCTCTTTCACAGTGATTAGTGATGAGGAAGGCAGCCCTTCATGAAGTAATTGAAACTCGGTATAGCCTTTTCCTCCAGACATGACCTTCATCATCCCACTCTTCTATACGACAGATTTTCCTTTCTCAGGTTAATTTGTAATGAAGAAGTCTTCAATGCATCGTTTTGTAATATATGCGAGTGTCATTGCATTTTCATGTTCACCTAGACCAACAAAGAAAAACCACCAAATAGAATTTTGCAACTTGTTTGTCTAGACAAGATAAAAACTACCCAGTACCAACAGAACAGAATAATAGTGTTAATGACTATCTTGGAAGAAATACTTCAGAAAATTGTTGAAAGAGGTTTGACCATGTCAATAGCATCAAAAATGGCAATCCTAGTGTAAAAATTATGCATATCCAGCTATAGTCAAAAAAATTAACTGCTAATTAGTTTTTTAGAAGAATACGTACCTCTAATTCTACCAAAATGAGATAAATCTACAATCTGAACAAAGAATAAGATAGGAGTTAACATAATTGGATAAAAATGCAGAATTTGATTCAATAAACTCATAACTTTCAAATCAACTCTATAAAGCATATATTTGGTCGAGAAAAGTAAACGTGCTTCTTGAATGCATGTAAAGAGCAGAGGAAATAATTAGGAGCATTAGGTTTTCAGTGTTTCACGGTCCATTTTAGTAATTTTGTAAAAGCTTCTGGATAAAACTGTGTAACAATATTTTCTTTCAAAATTTCAGATCACTCTTCGAACCATCACTTGGAAGTTCAAGGCAAGAGATTGTGGACAAAGCAGAAACTAGTCATTCATATATAATGCTAAATATGCCAAGAAGGTTGGTTACCTTAGGGAATGCAGGAGGGAACCAAATAATTGTTAAGAGCATCATATTGAACTTAGGTTATAAGTTCCGTTAGATTAGATGTTAGTGACCTAAGTAGTGGCTGTTATACTCATATAATGAACAAATAAACATGCATATCATGATATCTGCCCTCTTGATTAAGTGTTGGTATTTGTTTTGGTTTCTTATTTCATTTCTCTATAGTCCCATTGACCTACTTTTAGTCATACATGGACATTATTATAATTTATTTATTTCTTTCCATGATGGTATAAGTGTCAATGTGATCAATTCTAAGAAACCAAGGACAAAAGCCAACTTGAAGATTGAGCAACCATGAAAGCTTGGGTTCGAAAGGATTGTGAAGGTCATCACAGAAAAGTTACAGAAACCACTGGCAATCCTCTCAGGTCATGAAACTCTGTAGCAAGTTGCTAAGAATGAGAGATCGTGACAAGTTTCCCTTAAATACATTAATTGAATGCTAAGATTGTAGAATCTTAGTACTGATCTTTTTATCCATGTAGCATATCAAAGTGCCATCTCATTATTTAGCTGGTAAATATAATTAGGAACAAACCCTCAAAATCCATCCTATTTTAGATTCACTAAAGGACCAAGGAGCTGTGTTATCATCTGTATTTGGTGTGTTAAATTTGGTCATATTCATAGAACATGGTCTATATTTCCATGAAGACATCCAATCTGCTGTGTGTAAATGCTCAATAAAAGGACCCATGTTTGATACTTTTGGGAAAATTTAACCTTAATTGAATCTTGGCACTAGTTCCACCATATGCTAGATCCCTTCAATAGATTTCTAATGCTTCAAATTTCAAAAAAAAGGATCCCATATGAAAAAGTTATGGCCTTCATAAGTTTGTCTTTGTAATCCTAGCTGCTATGATCACCTATGCATTAATGGCAGACTCATGCTTGATGATATGTGTGATTCTTTGCTGAATTAATGACTTATCCATTAATTCATGACATGTTCATGTGTCAAAAATGTCATTATGATCGAAGTTATTTATCTGTTGGGTTCTTCTATATCATTTTATTGACCCAATATATGACCAAATATGGTCATTGGGGCTTTGCAATGACACTTAATGGTATTCAATGGCAGCACATTTTCAACTCGAGTTAGTTATAGAAATGTTGGGCAAATTCCAGCTCAGGATGAAGCCATTATGAGTGATTTTTCAGAGCAAGGGAAGTTTTTAAGAGCACGATAGATGAATGTATCTATCCTGCAATATTCTTATAGGTTCCATGAGAGCAACTGACTTGTAATCTTATTGATTCAAATTGATATAAGGAAGCACAACCTTGTCTCTCAGCTTAAGTAGACATGGTGTATAGAAGTAAAATGTTCCTCAGTCTCCTCTTCCTATAGAGAAAGATTGAAAAACTATCACCGTGTGGAATATTGGTGGTCTATCTCAACTCCTAAGTGAAGGGAGCATGCTCTCAGCTAAAGAGAATCACTAGGGCACATAATCTAGTACCCTATATATTTTGAGAGAAGCTTGAGAGAAGCCCATGTGACTTATGTATTGTTGACCTATATATCCTCTCACATTTCTATTGGTTCCTTTTATGAGTGAAGGTGGTGAGGAGGAGTGTCATGTCCCCTTTTTGAGCTAAGGAAATCATTAGCAACATTGTCCATATAACTGTCATGCCCCCAAAATTGTAAATGCTATATTGATATGTTGACAAACAAATAACGAAATTGAATAAATATCAAAAATCAATAAATATAATAATTGCCATTTAAACACCATTATTATAAAAATATAATATACATACACTTCCAGATCCTATCGGGTGTTGGAAGGTAATCACTTTCAAAGCAAAGAGAGTAATCGGTGGCTGCATAAAAAGAAGGAAATGTGGCTGAGAGGATAGAGGAAAGTCTACAGGTAATAATAAGGTAATAAATTTTCTTTACATTAAAATAATCATTGAATGAAACAATATATTATTATATCAGGATTCTGAGAATACAGCAGTTGAAAGGTAAGGATAAAAGACATTATGTTTGAACAGAAAATTTAATATTATATACATATATATATATAAGTTGAATAAATATAAGTTATATATATATATATATACATTTTCATATAAAGGTAATTATTGTAAATTGAAATCAAATAGAAATAATGATAATATATATATATATAATTTACAATGGTGCAATAATGATGCTTGCAGTAATTATTGAGCCTTATGAGTAATAATGACTCTTCAATATAAACATGAATAGATTGTATCTATATATTTATGTATGTTCGTATCCTATGATCAATCAAATATAAGATCGAGGAGGCAAATTAGGAGGATGTTGTTTATAGGCCTCCCATGCTAAGTATGCCACTCCAAGGGTGGAATAGTCTTGGTCAGGCGTTCCTGCCGCTTGGGGCCAAGAGGTCCGTAGTCTTGGTCGAACGCTCGTGCTCTTGGGCTTAGATGGTGTTTATAGGCCTCCCATGCTAAGTATGCCACTCCAAGGGTGGAATAGTCTTGGTCGGACATTCCTACCGCTTGGGGCCAAGAGGTGGGTAGTCTTGGTTGGACGCTCGTGCTCTTGGGCTTCAATGGGTTGAGTAGTTTACAAACAATCCTTTCAAGACTTTCCTATCAAGCCAAATTATGATTGATTGTTAGGACAGATTCAAGGAGTCTCAATCATAAGGAGGATGGACAAGACAGCATGGATAGGAAAAGCAAATACAAGTGTATCCACTAGGCACGCCACTCCAGGGGTGGAATAGTCTTGGTTGGACATTCTTACCACTTGGGGCCAAGAGGTGGGTAGTCTTGGTCGAATGCTCGTGCTCTTGGGCTTAGATGGATAGCTTCGAGCGGACTTATCCTGCTTCTCATCCAGACCTTGTTTTGAATAAAATTTCCACTATGCATTATGGATATGGGTAGTCTAGATAGTCTTGGAGTAGTTATGTATCTTAAATTGATAAGACATTTATTATGTTTTGATCACATGAGTTCTATTTTCAATATTATCTAACATATTTGTAGGGCCTAAAGCGAAGATTTATCTTGTTTAAAGAATTAAGTGGTAAGTTACAGCCCTAACTACATTAAGCTTGTGATTCTAGGGCAAGATTTAGGACAGCCCCAGAAGGGGACATTACAATAACTTTATGTTATAAACTTGCAAAAAGGGCAACTTATGTTTTATTATTAAAATAAAGAACCTAGAAGTGATACTAAAACATGTTTTTAAAAGAGGGCCTAACATGATGACAAAAAAAGTGTCACTAGAACCAAGGGCCCAATTGAAATATTAAATTAAAAAGAAAAGGAAATTCTAGACACTTCTAAAGGGGCTTTAAATTAGTAAATAAGGGATTATAAAAGGAAGAGCTTGGCTAGGAAAAAGGGCATTTAAAATATCTCATCAAATTGATTTCTCCAATAGCTTGGAACTTATATTCATCTATTAGCTCCCGAGAACAAAAACCTTTGGTGTGTAGATGATCAAAACCCTTTGGTTTCTAGGTGGGTAGAGGAAAAAAACCCTCTTGTCTGTGAATGTTATTCCACTAAGGTATCGCATTGGTGCCGAATCCCATACCGGATTCTCCTACCCTTACCCGAATCAAAAAACAAATCGGTAACTTAGTAAATTGATAACAAAAAACAGAGGTTGAGTAGTACAGGCATCAAATTTCAGATGGGTACAACAATATTTCATGTTGATCTTGAAAAAAAATATTAGTGAATGAAACAATTTTGGGCTAAAAATTGCTTGATATTACTTGAAGAATAGATTACAATTTATAGAGGAGTAAAAATACTGTAGACATTAAATGTCTACCTACCAGCTACCTACCAACTACTGTTGATAAGATTGACCATTATACAATATCAGAATATAATATTCTAACACCCTCCCTTAATGGTCAATCGACTAACTAGCCTACAAAATACAGTCTGTAGGTCGTTTGGTCACAAATTCTTCAGAACACTCTACTGCTATGGAGACCCTCCTTGGATCTGCAGAATGTTGATGACCAAAAAGACGTCTTGATAAAGAACAGAGAAGGCTGCGCTAACAAGCTACTGCAACAAGAAGAGACAAGAGCACCTTACTAGCTTTCTGTTGAGATGGGTGCCACCCCTCCCGAAACTCTGAGAACCCGGACGGAAAAGCGTCCAACTTTGATGTTGGGTGCTTAGATTTGTTCCTCCCTATAGCTAGAGACACCTGAGAGAGCGGCTACCACGGTGATTGCGAGAGATCATCGGCAAACCATCGAAACTTTCTGAGAGAACCAGCCCAGCTCGAAGCAATTGCAAAAAGCTAGTTAATGCAATCTTCGCTAACAACAGGTGGGCAAAATGAACTACAGCAGGCAGATACCGATGGTTTTGGGAAAGAAAGCGATAAAAACGAAGAGGAATCCGCATTTGCTAATTATAGAAACCAAAAGTGGTAGCCTGCCGGAATCCATCTGGATCAACATACAAAGCATGAATTTTAAGGAAAAGCAGTAAAACCAGCAGAAACCGAGAGAGAAGCCCTCCGGCCACCATGAGAAACCACGACTAGGGAGTATGAGAGCTGATCTTTAATTTTGAGGAGAAAAATTTATAAACCTTGCTCGCTTGATTTTTAATAGTAAGGAAAAATATTCATGCTCAGAAATGCTCACACCCAACGTGCGAATTACAAAAAGCCGGTAGCCATCAATTATCCAGTTGAAACTTGAGGGGTTTGAACCCTATAAGCCCTTGAGATAGATCTACGAGAAATCGAGGCCGGGCTTAAGCACCGAAAAATCAAAGCGTGGCCGCTTTGAGATCACCGACAAACCTAGGATTAGAAATTGAAAAATTTAGGCTGAAAGCTGAACAAACCCGATACACCCAAAAATGAGACCGACCAGGAATCTGAAAAAACCCGAAGAATCGCAAACAAAAAAAATTCCGCCTTATGAAGGCGGAGGGTCAAAACCCTTAGTAATTCCAGAACCCTAGCCACCATTAGAGACCAAAAATTGTAGAAAAAATTTCGAAATCTATAGAAGATCGCGCGAGTTTTGAAGCTCACAAAACGCGGGCCAAAGATCTTAGGAAATCGCGTCCAAGAACAAGTAAAAACGCGTCCAATAAATCAGAAAATCGCGGCTTGAAGTGGATGAAAAACGTTGCCAGAAAATCTTGTCGAAATCCCGTCAAAACTAGGTGAAAATCGCGTGACTAAGAGTCCAATCCGCGCCCAGAAGAAAGAAGAAAACGCAGACACCAAGAAAAATCCATAGCCTTGTTCAAAGTGTATTTTCTTCAAAACTGGCTTTTAGCTGGGACTTGCGAGAGAGAAAGTTCGCGGCCCGAGAAGACAAATCACAGCCAAAACTTCTCCACGTTTTCAAGCGACCCGACCCACGAACAAAGGTCAAAATTCCAAAGCGGGAGAGCAGGACTGTCATGTCCCCCGAAATTGTGTCACTAAGTTATAAAGTATCGAGAAATAATTAAATTAATAAAATATATATAGGGATGTTGGCCATATAATCATAATTATAATTATCAAAGATAATAAATATTAAGTATAACATTATAATATAAGATTATGATTATGATCATCATAGCACCAAATATGAGGAATTGCAATTTAAATACAATAATAATCATTATAGATAATATTATAATTAAATATAATTTATAATGGTTTATTAATAGATGAAGCTCTTATTAAATACTCTAAACTAATAGGAATAACTCTATAGCTCAAAATATAAAATAATATTATTAGAAAATTATTAAATATTTCCTATAAATCAATATTATAAATATTGTAAAATAATAATAATAATAATAATAATACATTATTACCAAATATAACACCATAGCTAGTAGATTAAACTAACGATTTAAATATTATCCTTCATTGATTAAAATAAGAATATGTAAATGAAAAGTCGTGATTCCTTAAAGTGATCCTTCAACGCATATAAGAAAAGCCTTAACCGTCTATCGAATATATAGAGACTGGAGAGATATTTCATGTGAAGGAGGCAATAATCGATTTTACCATAAAGCCAATTCATAGTGCTATCGACTTAATTAGAAATTCAAACCGCCACGTTATATTTCTAAATCGAGGCAGGTGATGGGAAATGATAAAGGACATCGACGATATCATGGGTCAAGGAGAGATTCGATCATAAGGACAATTTAAAAGAATCAACCCTATTGGAAGTCAAATCTAAAAGGCAGCAGATAATTAAGTATAATGCCTTGATAAGACTCTTAACGGCAAGAAGAGATAATGGAAACAACAGCGATTGATCCCAAAGGGAAGGAGGGACAGGTCTCTTGGATGGGACATAAAGCATATAAAAGGCAATAAGAAAGAGGAAAAACCATCATTGATCCACTCAAGAAAAGAAAAGAAGATCATCGAAGGTAGAGAGAATATGAGAGGAATATAAATGAACAATGGGAGTGGTAGTGAGACGGATAAAAAGGATACATCAGTTTCAACATCAACAGATCTACAAATTCATTCAGGGGATATGCTATACACAACAGATTAAGAAATTAGGAAGAGGGGAGGATGGAAGAAGAACGGTAAGTAATATGTTGGACGAATAAATGTTAGTGCAATCATCAGGTAAGGGTTGATGATTATTTAATTATGCATACATGGATATAGATAAATTAGGTAATGAATAATATGACGTAAATATTATATATGCATATATAAATAATGATATAGGGAAGAATATTTATTCATTACTAACATGACGATATTGAAATATAATACTTACATACATAATCATATAAAAATAAAGATATGTTTGTATTTATAAATTGAGTTAGTTAGAGATGATAATGTATACTTATTTAGACTATATATATAGATTGTGCAAATAATGGTGCTTGCAATGTTTATGGAACCTTGTAAGTCATAATGACTCTATGATGGTGATGAATGGTATAATGGAATTCCATCAATGACTTCTTCAAGGATGTTAAATATTTATCCTAATGCACTTTGAAATATATATTAGACGAAAGTTAGTTAGAATGAGCAATGAGAAGGGAATGCCTAATCCTTTGACAAGATTGAAGAATTATATCAATTTCGACCTAACCGAATGTTATCACTAGAATTTATGGTTTTTTTATGTTTCTAACGTTTCTAATGTCTCTTCAAGAAACACTGTGAATGCAAGATTTAGGTTTAAGTTCTTCCACTAGAAAGGGGACATTACAAGAAAGAGCCTTGATTTTAGCGATTTTTTCAGAAATGCGTGCGAGCATCTCACAGGAAAAACATGCGCCCAGATCAAAGCAACAGGAGGGTTGAAATTTTTCATGAAAATACTCACGAAAAATGCAAACAAGAACCCTCGATCTGGACTCACAAAAATCTCACGTGATAAATCACGAATTACAGATTTAAAAATGCCCTCCCAAAATCCTGAGCCCTCCCATAAGGGAGGCTCAGACTTGCTTTGATACCATGAAACAATTTTGGGCTAGAAATTGCTTGATATTACTTGAAGAATAGATTACAATTTATAGAGGAGTAAAAATACTGTAGACATTAAATGTCTACCTACCAGCTACCTACCAACTACTGTTGATAAGATTGACCATTATACAATATCAGAATATAATATTCTAACAGTGAAGTTGGTATATGGAGTTATTTAATGGTGTGTCACCAAGAGGTTTCAGTCTAATGCAGCCCTTAGTAACAAACCTTGCATCTTTTCTATATCTAACTGCTATTCCCACTATAGTTATTCCTGTCTATTGCAGTTAACTTTCATACATTTGTTGTGTCATAATTGTTCAAGGCGGTTTTTCTAGCTTTGTCAATATTATGATGACTTCTATCTCATTGCTATTTAACATCACTTTGGACCAAGTGCATGTTTACACACAAACTGAGATTATGATGATTTTTGAAACAAAGATGAATTTTGTTCTTACCGATATGTTCTTGACAAAGTTGTAATCATCCAAACAATATTAATCAAAAATTGGGAAGTTACGAGGATGATAACATGGTAAGTAAACCTAAATGTAATAATATGCATTATGACATTAGCACTGAATTTATTGCCTTGTATGAAAGTACGACATTTCAAACATCAAATATTTTTTTATAAAAGCATACCACACTGCCATCCTCCACAGCCTTCAAAGCAACCTCATCATTTCCAAAAGTTTCCACAATGCCACCATCTGAAAACTTTGCACCCATATCCATCATTATAGCCTATGACAAAAAGCAACTGACAATGTCAGTGGATACTAAAATAGTAAGTCTATGTCAACAAGATAGAAAAATTATGTGATAGCTATAATTAGTTGAACAATCAACCTTATCAAGAATTTCATTAACCACCAGATATGCAATCAGCTGCGGTGGATATATGTTGTCTACTAGATGAAAATTTTCATATTTTGAGGAAAAATTGAGAGACAAAGGTTAGCAATTGTCAATTGGAAGCAGTAACTTTAGAGAGCAATGGACATTGTCTTCTATGTACTTCTCAATGTTAAATTACATAATATTGTGGCCCGTTCTTTTAATAAACATTGTTTGATTTTGAGCTTATTGGGAAAAGTAGACATAAAAAGTTAAAAACTATAAAAGGTGGCTCTGCGGCTTAATTCCCTCTTGAATATAGGCAAATGGAGGACAACCTTCAACAAATCTAATGATGTTATGTCCGACTATTTTCATATAAAATAGCAGTCAAAACAAAGAAACTATATTAATTTCCATAATCCAGGGGGATTTATGACTTTGATTGACTCAATGTGTAAAGGAATTCTACTTCACATCATATGCTGTCTTCACTGTAGCTTGAGGACCTCTACTAAAACATGTGGAACCACTTCAAAGTCCTAACTATTCATTCATGTCACAGTTCTGATAATGTCAACCCTATTCTGCATAGCTGTTTTGTAGCATTTCTAGAAAACAACAAAGCAAAGGGATATAAGCCAACATAAGATAAGTGGTTGTGTTTCTTCTAACTATCAAGATCTCCCTTCACCTCCAAACCTTGTCTATTAGTTTCCTATTATTAATCTCAACATATTAGACATAAGTTAGCCCAAATAGACATCTTGTGGTATATATCCAATCTCAGATTTTGTATAGAGCTTCTACATAATACAATCTCGCAATTTACAGTTCCAACTTCTAGCATGATGTCTTATTTCTCTTGAATTTCCCTTGTTGAATGGCACTCTAAGTAAAATATAAACTTTATTGCACCTGCATTAGCTTCCATTCATAACACATTTGAATCTGTTTAAGAATATTGTCCTGGGGCACTCCTGGGCCACAAAGCAATCCACAAATGACCAATCAATGAGACTCAAGAGCAAACCAACTTACAATAAAAAAAGGGTGCGATAACAATAACTCCAAGGGCTGCAGAAACTACTATTATTTAAACATCAAAGATCCTAACTAGGTATGATAAAATAAACATACATTCAGCCTACTGTGTTCTTTAACAGCTACGTAAAGAAGTAAGTACAGCAAATTTACAGCAGTATATAACAGGTGATCAACCAGAAATGTAAGCATAAAACAACACAAGATTCCAACCATGTGGAGGAGTAAAGATTTCAAAGGAACTTCCGTCCACCTCCATCAATATGGTATGCCCACCAAGCTGTAGAGAAGTAATTTGCAGCAGTATACAACAGGTGTGTTTAACCAGAAATGTAAGCATATAACAGGAATAGATTGCAATCATATGGAGTAGTAAAAATTCCAAGGGAACTTCTGCTCACATCCATCAACATGGTATGCATACCAAGCAGAAGGAATTCAGATAGATACTGAAGCTGTTGATCACCCCAATGCAGTTTTTCTCCCACACACAAAGCCCTCACCTGCTAACAGGAGAGAACGCATGGAGGTGATCAATCTGGACCACAAAATATAGGGGAGAACCTGCTGACTAGAAGATTTTACCATGGAACTCTGAGATTCATAACAGCTTAAGATACACCTTCATGACCTTTATCCAACTGGTCTCAGTTATTTTTCCTAAGTCTTTTGGTATATATTAAGTACAAGGCTATTTTATTGTACAAGGCAATTGAACAAGTATGCAGTTTTATTATAGTATGGTGCATTAGCAAAATGTGGTAGCTATAAAGCTTTTCTATGATACATATAAAAATAACCATGTAGGAAAATTCCGCTTATTAAAACAAAAAGAAACTACATCAAGGGAGTCCATGGAAACTAAAAATGGAGACAAAGGACGGAGATCAAAGTTGGTTGTAATGCATACAAAAATACAGCATAGAATGACCAAGATCTTCATCATCAATCACCATAAGAGGATCTGATGGTGTCTATAGGAGAATGACTTTGAGCTAAGAGGTTCGTTTATGGTTACCTGTCATTATCTTATGTTACCGATTTGTCCCTGGGAGCCTCTGGATACGATACGATTCGTATTGGATTCAAAATTCGGATTCGATACGATTCAAATTTGGACAGGGTTCGAAATTTTGCCTGCAGATACGCCATGGATACGACTTGCCTCTGTGGATTCATCCAGGATACGCCTGACCGAATCCAACATGAATCCAAACGCATGGACGCCCAAGCCATGGAAAAAGTGCCTTTTTTTGCAAAAAAAAAAAAATTTACTAAAATTTGACTTCTAAATAATAAAATATTCATTCCAACCCTAATTTTTGCCTCCATACACATCAAATAGGTAAAAACACTCTCATTTAACAATTTGTGAATGAAAAACAAGTTTTTTTGCCTCCATTGCTAAACTTTCTCTCTTGCTTGCACAAGCTTGAATAGACTTGAAAGCTGATCGTTGGTTGTTCAAAGTTGATTGTTGTGTTATTCCTAAGAATGTGCAAGTGTGTGTTCGTTGCCAAGAAGATCGTAGAGCAAGATTTGTTCAAAAGAGGTAGGTTTCTTTGAAGTTTTTTGATTTTTTTCTTACATTTTTTTAACAAATGAACTATTTTTGTTTTGTTTTTAAGTTTTTGTTTTGTTCTCATTCTTTTAAGTTTTTTAGTTTCAAATTTCAATGCCAAAGTTATTTCAATCTGTTGTGCCTTAGGTATTACAATGGCATCCGCTTCTAACTCCTCAGGCCAATCTCGTTTCAAAATAAACCCAACCTCTCCCCTTTGGAAATATGTAGAAATGGTTCAACAATGTCCAGGTGGTGGAGTATATATTTGGATTTGTAGTCATTGCAAAGTTCGATATACGAGCTCATACAGTCGAGCAAAAGCGCACTTGTGTAAGATCCCTGATAATGGGATCAAACCTTGTCCAGGAGGTGATGGCAAAGGCCTTCTAGATGACGTAGTGTTGAAATATATTGCTAAGCAAGAAAAAGCAAAGCAAAAAGATGGTAGTCTTAAAACAAGCCATCCTTTGAAGAAAGGATCTCGATCCATGAAACCCCCTACACCACCTACAGAAAGCCATCCATTTATGAACATCCCTCAAGAGCAAACCATGCCCTCTTCAAATAAAAGATCTAAGGGACCGTTGGAAGCTTTATTTCAGAATGAGGCAAGAGAAATTGCTGATCAAGACATGTTAAGATGTGTCTATGCCAATGGATTGGCATTCAACGTTGTTCGTTCACCATATTGGCAAAAAATGGTGAAATCTATTAATGAGGCTCCAAAGGGGTATAAGGGCCCAGGTTTTGAGAAGGTGTGTTGCACCTTATTGAAGAAAGAGGTGAAACATGTAGCAGACTCTTTGAAGCCCGTTAGGGATTCATGGATCGAAACAGGGGTGACCATCGTTTCTGATGGATGGAAAGATGCAAAAAATCGCCCATTGATCAATGTTATTGTTGTGTCCTCTAAAGGGGCAATGTTTGTGAGAGCAGTGGATTGTGAAGGACAGGTGAAAGATGGTCCATTTATTGCTAACATCCTTTGCCAAGCTATTGAAGAAGTGGGCCATCAAAATGTTGTGCAAGTTGTAACTGACAATGCCAAAAATTGTAGGGCTGCTAGGTTATTGGTTGAGGAGAAATATCCACACATATTTTGGACACCTTTTGCTGTCCACTCCCTCAATCTAATGCTACAAAAAATTGGATCCAAAATTGAGTGAATCATACAGGTGTATGTTGAGGGCAAAGACATCCAAATGTTTGTCACTAACCACCATATGACACAAGGAATATTAGACAATTCTCAAAATTGGAGTTGTTGAAAGTAAGTTAATTCTCAATATTTTTAAATTTTTAATTTTCTTTTAATTTTAAATTTTGATTTTGTAAATTTCAATTATATCTTAATTTTTATTTTGATTTTCAAACAGGTTGCCGAGACCCGTTTTGCCTCCAACACAATTGTGTTGAGACGACTTATAAAGGTTTGTGAAGCACTCTGTGCCATGGTAATCAGCCTTAATTGGGCCATATGGAGGCAATCTAGCAGTGAAAGGGCAAATAGGGTTAAGCAAAGGATCCTAGATGATAGTTGGTGGGATCGTATTGAGTATCTCATCAATTTCATTGAGCCCATATTGAGCATGATCCGTTACACAGACATGGATAGACCTTGTTTGGGCGAAGTATATGATGGTATCGACTCAATGATTGCGAAGATGAAATCCATCATCAATGCAAAAGAGGAAGATCCTGAAGAAAAGTTCTTCAAAGAGCTACAAGAAATCATTTTTGATAGATGGAAAAAAATGACCACTCCGTTGCATCTTCTCACTTTTGCATTGAGTCCCAAATATTATAGTCCTGAGATACTTTTTGCTTCATCAAGAGTTGCTCCATATAGGGATGCTGAAGTGGCTCAAGGGTACAAGGCAGCACTTCGTAGACTCTTCAGTGATCGTGACCAACATGATCGAGTGAGGGCTGAGTTCATGGATTTTGCATGCTCCAGTAGTGTTGATCAAAATCTTGATGCTTTTCGAGACAAGTACAGGGTGGATGCTCATAGTTGGTGGTACTTCCATGGGCAAGAATAGAGGCACCTCCAGCCTATTGCAATAACAATTTTATCCCAAGTAAGTTTTATATTTTGTAATCTTAATTTTAATTTATATTAACTCTTAACTATTTTAAAATTTAATAATTTAATTTAATTTGGTCTTAATAGGTTGCTAGTTCATCTTCTTCTGAGAGGAATTGGAGCACATACTCCTTCATCCACTCAATAAAACGCAAAAGGCTACATTCAGAAAAGGCAAAGGACTTGGTGTATGTGCATTCAAACTTGCGCCTCCTTACACACAAGCAAAGTTCCTACAAAGAAGGAGACACAAGGAGGTGGGATATTGAGTCAGAGCAGCTTGACTTGGATGCTTCCACAAGTCACTTAGCTGCACTTGATATTGATGATAAGTATGAGCCTAAAGCAGCTACTGAGCATGAGAGTGGTAGTGTCAGTGCTTGTGTGAGTGCCACTGATGCTATTTGTGGTTCTACACAAAATGTAGCATCTAATGATGCTGATGATGCTGTTTTTTTTTTACCCATATGATTCAGATTGATCAACGATCAATAATGGCTGATTGTAAACACTTGACATTTTTATGTTTGAACTTTAATATCATGACATTCAAGTATCACTAATATTTTAATATTTGACTATGAAAGTGGTGATGCATTTTTGCTATGTTATTTTACTATTAATATGGTGGTGTATTCTGAACTTAATTACTGCTGCAAATATGTATATATTTCTGATTTTTATATGTTTTTTGTATTAATGTACCCAAACCGTACCCAACCCCAAAAAAAAATTTTGACCAAATCCCGCACTGGATTCGCGTACCCATACCCGAATCCAAAAACAAATCGGTAACTTAGATGAAATGGATGCTGCTAAAAAAAGTATTTCAATAACTATTTAGCAACTAAATATGAAAATACAAATTCCTTTTTGAGGAAAACGTGAGGAAGTCTACTCATAAGGAAACCTCGTCTACTATCAAATACTTTGGCTTTAGTTGCTCTCCACTTCCCACACTATTCAATCCAAATCAAAAGAAGATGAAGCAAACTATGTAAAAATGACTCTGTCCTTGATGTCAGCTCCTTTGGGTGGTTTAGGTAGCTATAAGTTCCATAATTCCATGGGGATGTATCAAGGTCTGGGTGCCATACCGAACACCATGGGGGATGGGGGGACTGGAACAAAACATCCGTCTCATCCCCTCTGCCAAAAAACAACAAAAAGAAACAGGGGAAATCCCTCTCTTTTCTGAAACGTCCAAGGACAGCAAGTCCTATGAAAAAAAATTATTAAAAAAAAAAGACACTCAAAAATATTCTTTTAAAATTAAAAAAGAAATCCCCATGTAATGATGACAATATGATTGTGGATGCTGGAAATTGCAGCCACAACAAATACAAGAGAGTACGATAATGATGACAATAAGATTCTATTGCTGGAAGTCAACAGATAATATTTGCTAATTCCACCATCATTCACATTAGTTTCATTCAACAAAATAAACTGGTTTACAAGAATTATCAAATGAAGTTCTTAAAGAAACTAGAGAAACGTCTAAATAAAGTTAAGGGCTGAAGAGCCCACATCATGAATCTGAATCGATAAGAATCTAATCCATTCTTCAAGTGCCCACGTCATGAGTGTGAATATAAGAGAATAAAATCAATTACTCAACTGTGCACATATGAGTGAGAATCTAAAGGTAAAAATTCAACTGCTTCAGAAAATATGTCATAAATTTACCATCATAAAAATATATATATATTTGGCTGGAGTATTTTAAGCCTCTTAAGGGATTGTCATGGAGTAATTATTTAATGTACCATAAAGGATATTTGGGGTGGGTTGATTTCAATGTTTCCCTTCTTTACTTATTGACTCTCGGAGATCTTTACTTGGTCAACTATGTATTATGTTCAAGCTCCATGTCAAAGCACCTTTTGGTTCCCAAAGTGATGGAGTAATTATTTAATGTACCAGAAAGGATATTTGGGGAGGGTTAATTTCAATGTTTGCCTTCTTTACTTATTGACTCTGGGAGATCTTTAATTAGTCAATTATGTATTATGTTCCAGCTCCATGTCAAAGTACCTTTTGGTTCCCACTCGTAGGCTTCATACTAATAAAAATGAAGTTTACAACCGTAAAATTTATATAGTTAAAAGGGTTGTCAGTTTAATTTTAAGGGTTTATCAGCATCCAGTTTCAGTACCTTGCTGCCTTACTTTTGCAGTTAATCATTACTTTGCAAGGTTTATCAACATTCAGTTCCACTGCACCTTGCTGCCTTACTTTTACATTTAATCATTACTTTGCAAGGTTTATCAACATTAAGTTTCAGTTCCACTGCACCTTACTGCCTTAATTTTGCATTTAATCATAATCCATTAGTCTACATTTTGCACTGTAAACCATCCAGACATCTATTTTTTAGAGAAAACCTTTTCCTCTTTCGGGAAGAATGTTTTTCTTACTAAACTTTTTACGTGATGTTTTTCGGTAAGGTTTACTATAAAGGGTTGACAGATTGATTCGTTATCTACCATAATTGTTAAACCCAATTCTAGAAAAGAAAGAGAAACTTACGTGCAAGTCATTGTCAATGGGAGGAGGAACAAGATCATACGCACACGCAACTGAGATTGTCCGCCCTGAAAGAAATTTCAAATTGGAATACAAATAAGAATGATGGTGCATGACATTCATATTCCCCGGAATTGGCTTTTTCAGACCCAATTTTAGTTTAATTGAATTTAGCTTTAGACAGTGCCCTCCTGATATTGATGACAAACATGCCATACTGTAATAGAACAGGATTGGGCCACTTCTTCCCTGTGAAAAGATAGCTTTTTCCTTTCTTTCGCCCACAATTTTTTCGTTTGGATATTTCTATATATTACTCGCATTTAGGGGACATTTTTGCAGAATATTAAATTATATGATATTTGCTTCCTGCCGAAATAGGACAAAAGCACTCGATTCTATTTTTCAATTTTCCATTCATAAATTGTTCCAACGAGTCTCCTTTCACAGCAGGTTTGGTCAAAATTCTGATATTAAAGGTTATAATTTATGGAAGATTATTTTAAAAAATTGATTGCGTGTTTGAGAATGTTTAGAGTATTTAATAATAGGTAGTATTATTGATTTTGTAGAAGTATGTAATAATATAAAAAAATTAGAGAGCTGGTGGTTTTATGATTTTTCTTAGCAATTAATGTTTGTAACAATAAATTTTGTATGTTAGAGTCAATTTTATTTGTTTTGGATTTATTTTGATGAAATATCTTAATAAAATTATATATTAATAAGTGGCAAACTTTTATGTTGAGTTTGGTTCACAATCTAAATCTTGTTTTTGTCTTTTTTCATACTTATTTGCACATATTTCCATGCATTAGACTTTACGGCATCTATTTTTACACTCATCATTTTATACATATTCATTCATCTTTATTTGCACACATTTCTACATGCATGTCCTTGACCTAAGATCTTCATCTTTATTTGAGATTAGTTAGAATTCACTTGAGAATGATCCCAAAATTCAAATTTCAAAGTTGAAGCGACTTTTCACTAGCTATTGTGAGTCAACTTGACACGTGTTTGCAAATTCTTGTTATATTTTATTTTAAAAACATTCATGTGAGGATTTGGTTTTGTACACCATTGCATAAAATAATTTATTACAATGTTGTAATTAAATTTAATTATTTAGTTGTGATACATCTAGGAGATGTGGTTAGCCACATTAGATATTAAAGGTCACTTGTAAAATTATATTGTAACATTGGGTTAATTATTTTATGTGTGAGAGACATAGGATAATTATTGAATATTTGAGGAAATATATTTAATAATGTCCAAAATTAGTACCCAATATTAAATTAGGGATCAATGATTTTGTGTTCTTATGGTTTTGAGGCACATGTGAGTCAATGGTTTTGTGTTCTTATGGTTTTGAGGCACATGGTTTTATCTTATTGTTTGGTTGTATTTGTGTGACCTTGAGTCTATAAAAATAAGCACATACATTTTAGTGGTTAAAGTTAGTTGAGTGGGTGGGTTGTCATATTATTGAGTCTTTTTACAGAGTGCATATGTGAAGCACGACATGGGATGTGCGGATTCATGCTTGGACACATGGAGGATGCACTGAAGAGGCTTGATGTTTCATAAGTGTTCATTGTAACTCTATAAGTGTGTGTATTGCTTATTGTTAAATAATAAGATGGATTATGAATGCTTTTAAAGGTTAGGTTTTTCCCTCTTGAGGGTTTTCTCAAGGAATATATTGTGTTATCTTATGGCTTGTTAATTTGATTTATGCATTTAGCTATTTTGTAAGCTTGCATGCATGCTTTTTTCCCATGAGGTTATGTAGGAAATAGATTACATATTATGGGAATTATTCATTTATTTTCTAATAAGTGGTATCAAAGTTATATTTATGGTTGTAGGAGGTGTGAGCTTCCATATTTGGTATAACCCTTGTTTGGGTAGATCAAATGCAAAGTTGAATTCATGGTAGTGTAGAAAAGATTTGAGGCATTACAAGGTGTGGACACATTGTGCAAGTGTTATTTTGCAAAGTTGGGATTTTACAATATGTAGATTTGTTGGGCTTATTGCAGATTTCGGGTTAAAAAAATGTTGGTTCAAAGACTCAAAAGGGTTTCTTGGAATGGGCATCATATGAGGTTTTGTAGAGAAAGTTGCATAAATTACCTCTTGAGATAAAACAAACCTCGTCATTGGATCCAAGATGGTCAAGCAACGAAGATTAATATAAAATTTGCCCTATTTTGGCCATTGTGAAAAAATGTAAAAAAAATTGCCCAATGACCCCCTTGGCCATATGGTCACCAAATTTGCAAGTGAAAAAAAAAAGTCATAAACCTGCAAAATAAAAAATTTATCAAGAAAACTAAAAAATAATAGCAAGCAAAGTTTGTAAACCCCATGTACTTGCTAACTGGAAACTTGCATCAATGGGTACTAACAGTGGTAGTACTATCACCATCGGATGTCGGCTCTAGTTGACAACCATCAAGTCGGTAGGTCTTATCAAGCTGGCGTAGCCTCGATCTTGTGGGGGACCAACCCCTAGCTCTCGCAGGGCTTTCAAATTAAACTACCAATTTATAAAACAAAATTCAAATCATTTTTAATCTCATCACTACTAATGAGCACCACCATCAACATGCCCATCGCCACCAGCAAGGTTGGCCAAGGGCCACCCACTTGCCACCTTATAGGAAAATTAGATCAACTTTTTTTTAAATGGGCATAACTTTCACCCAGGGAATCGGATTTCAACCTCCACTACTCGATAGAAAGCTCTTTTCAAGCACTATGCAATGGTATAAGTTTTTCATCATTTTTTTGGGCCATGAAGTTAGATGTTCCTCTGGTACACAATTTTGCTCATAACTTTTGCATGTGAAATCATATTTTCAATTTTGAATAAGCGTTAGAGAGAATTTGCAATGTACTACACAATGGATTGGGTATATTTCTAATGTGTGGTGTAGAGAGAGGTTTGTACTTATTTGATCACTTGTAGGTGCTTGAGATTCGTGGTGTGATTGTGTAATCACTTGGACAAGTTAAGAGGGAAAACCTCAAGGGAGTACATGTTTTTATGTGATATTTATGATGGTACAACTAATTTTCAATTTGGTGCTTCTTGATATAAGTTTACAAGTGTTTTTAGAGTTTGGACTTTAATGGTGACATGTGCATAGGTTGTCTTTTGGTTTGAAGACATGGAGTCTCGTGTTGGTGAGAGTTGAGTGTGTAGGTACAACATTGGCAATGATTATGGTATCATGGATATGCAAGTACATTTGAGCATTAGCACGACATAATCATGTATGTGGTTTATTGGTGGTGGTGTGGTTCAGTGTTAGGAGGTTGTTCTTATCTCCTAGATGCTTGTTTGGTTCCTTGACTATGGTTACTCATTTGTGGGATTTTTTGGCAAATCAAATTTATGGTAGATTTGGTGTTTGAGTCTTGAGGTCTATTGGATTATCTTCTTTGATATATCAGTTTGTAGATTATAGATATGATGATGGGTTTTCATGCGTCATTGTTTGAGATCTACAAGTTATGCAATTTTTTGGGATGTGCAACTCATTGATTGTAGTGGGATGAATTAGATGTGGACTGTTTATATCCATGAGATTATTTCAACGTTGATGCAAACTTTTCTAGTTGGCCTTGTCTATTGTTATTTGTGCATTGATATGTTATATTGGGATGAGAGGTTGGATTATTAGAGTGCTAGGATTGTCAATGATCAGGACTTGTAGCATGTGGTTTTGTCACAGTGTCATCGATAGCTTGGATACATGGTTTTATGATTGATATTTTGATAGTGATGGTTTGTGGTGTAGGATTGATTCCTAATTTTTCAATGGTGGTTGTATCTTATTGGCTTGTATATCTCAATTCTACTTGTTCTATGGAGTTGTTGGGATTGCAGTTGAGTGTGTGTGGACCATGGGCAATATTCATTTAGGATATGGTTGTCATGATTTCATGTGTAGCTTGATATCACAGTTCAATGGGAGTTGTTGGTAGTGATGTAGATTCAGCATTTGGTGATGGATGATCTTCTTTAGTGTTTTTTGATGTCTTAGAGGAACTCTTCGATCATGTTGCTACAAAAAGAGTTCTTTCACATTTGCAGGTTCGCTGTTAGGAGATGGTTATCTTCATGTGATTAGAGATGTTGTTTCTTAGTTTAGAGTGTGTTTGGTATTATGTCTTGTTATACTTTGGATACTAGTTTGAGTGTTGGCATGATACAAGTTCTCTTGAGACTAGAGTGTGTCCATTGGTGCATGTGACTTCCTAGGAGGAGATATTAGATCATGATGTCACATTTAAGTTCATAATTATGTGGTTGGAGCTTGATTGTGATTTGGATAGTTTCTCTTGGTATTGAGTATATTGGTCATGTGCTTGAGAACTTCATAAGGGTGTCGTGTTACATTTGGAGCTTAGCATGGAGTGATTAGTCATGTATGCTCATGGATACTTGGAGATTGGGTGAGGTTGGAATTCTCTTGTGATTAGAGATATTTTCTTGAGATGGTTACTATTTGGAGGTTTTAGTAGGAATGCTAAGGAGCCTCCACCTAGATATGGACATGAGTTCATGGTAGACCTATAAAGGAGATTGTTCTTGGAGTGAGTCATGATGACTTGGTTATCCTAGAGGAGCATTCTCATTCCCCACTCTTGGTCTTCTCAATAATTTATCATCTGAAAGGTATTTGCTCATGTTTGTTTTCAGATGCATTATGTTTTGTGCTTTATTTTCTCATGGAGATAAGTCTTGAGCCATGGTGATTGATTTTGGGAGACTCATTTAAGGATTAATTGCATGAGTTTTAATTTCTTTGTTTTCTCATGGATACAAACCTTGAGCTATGGTTAGTTGGTTTTAGAGGGTTCATTTGAGGAGTGTTAGCATGGTTATCTCCTTGTGCATATGTGTTATTTTATGATGTCATCCATTGATTGGGAGTTTTAGGAGATGTTTATAGGGATAATTTTCTAGTTTTGGGAATGGATATCTTGATTTTGATCTTCCTTTATTAAAGAGGCTTCCATCCATATTGATATTACACATGATATAGATGTTTCATTTGATCTATGAGATTGAGTGATTGGGTGTTGTTGAGGCTTTTTATTTGGGTTGGTAAGGAGATCATACTTGTCACAACTTAGCACTTTGAGGTGTTTGTAGAAGGATATGGTTTATAGGTAACCTTCTCTCTTTGTTTAATGGCTACTTCTTGGAGGTTCATCTTCATATGATTTGAGATATTTATGGCGACATGTTGTGAGGTAGTATGCATCTATTTGTGTTGCATGTGTGGATCATTATGATTGTTCTTATCACTACATAGTTTTGATCATTTACCACAAATGGTTTGACAATTGATTGGTAGACTTGATATGCCATTATTTATTTTTATATTTGATATCACCCATGCAATGGGAGTTCCTAGATGGGTATGTTCTTCATTGATAGGTTTTATATGAGGAGCTTGTGATTGTGGCTTATGGGTTGCATATATTGTTGGCTTGAGTTTACCAATGTTGTTAATACCTAAGAGGTATGGATGGTTGGATGTATTAGCATATGTAGGTTCAATTCCTAGCCATGTGGATTTTTTATCTTTGACAACTTGGATCCTTTGTTATCACTTGGGTTTGATGCTTGTATTATTAGATTGGCGCATCTTCACCTTGGCTTGCTCTTTTCCTCCATAGGTGGCATGTTGGAGGATGAAAGGAGTTCTTTCTTAAGATGGAACAGTCACTTTATTTGTATTACATGCATCTTGATGGAGCACAAGAGCATGTTGGAGATTCGTGGGGTTTCATGTATGGCTATGATGATATATTTCATTAATTGACCCTTATACAGTGTATACAACATGTGGGAGAATGTTAGGATTTGGTGTTGTACACCATTGCATAAAATGATTTATTATAATGTAAGTAAATAATTATTTAGTTGTGGTACATCTAGGAAATGTGGTTAGCCACATTAAATAATTATTTGGGGTCACTTGTAAAGTTGTATTGTAACATCAAGTTAATTATTTTATGTGTGGGATACATAGGATAATTATTTAATATTTGGGGAAAGATATTTAATAATGTTCAAACGTAGTACCCAATATTAAGTGAGGGTTCAATGGTTTTATGTTCACATGTTTCAGGCAAATGGTCTTATATTACTATTTGGATGTATTTGTGTGATTTTGAGTGTATAAAAGCAAGCACATGTATAGTGGCTAAGTTTAGTTGCATGAATGGGCTATCATATTATTTTGTCTTTCTAAGGATTGCATATGTGAAGCATGGCATGAGATGTACAGATTCATGCTTGGACATACAAAGGATACAGTGAAGAAGCTTAATGTTTCAAAAGTGTTCATTGTAACTTTGTAAGTGCATTTATTGTTTATTGTTGAATAATAAGATTGAGTATGGATGCTTTTGGAGGCTAAGTTTTTCCCTCTTGAGGGTTTTCCTAAGGTATATCTTGTGTTATCGTATGGCTTGTTTATTTGATCTATGCATTTGGTTGTTTTGTAAGCTTGCATGCATGCTTTTCTTTCATGGGGTTACGTAGGAAATGGGTTAAACATTTTGAATATTATGCATTTATTTCTTAATGTAAATTAAATGTATGCAATTAATTAACATGTAGGAGATCATTTGAAAAATGATTACAAGATAAAAATCACTCGAGCATGTTACAAGGAATCTACAAGTCTATGCTGTAATGTCCCCTAAATTTGGACAAAGTGACTTAATTATTTAATATCACCTAAGTCTTAAATTATTTTTAAAAGAGGGATATTAAATAATTAATAAATTAAGTTATAAAGTGACTCCTTGAAATATTTAAAGAGTGAACATTATAAAGTCACTTTATGATTTTGAATGGGGAAATATAAAAGAGAAAAATGAGAGATCATTCAACACTTTTTGAAAATGAACTTTTTTTTCATGTGAAAGCTCGAGCTTCCTGGTCTTCGGGTTTGGAAAACCCTAGCAGCCATTGTTTCGAGTGTGGAACATCACTCCTAGCGTGGCATAGTTGAAGGTCTTGAAAGGGAAATATATGCATTTTGGTAGCATTCAACTTTGATAGTATGGAGGACGATTTCTGGAGGAAATCATGGACATTCAAGAACATTATGGTGTTGGTTTAGCATTCGATTTTGGAATTCATTCTCAGCCCTCTTGAGTCAAGATTTTGAAAGAGATTAAAGAAAATGAATTCAGATTTTGAAGAGTTCATTTCCAGAATTTGAAGAATTCGATTTTCAACTTAAGATCAAATTTTTTTGTTGCTACAATGATTTTGCTACAATGCGCGAATAGTAACGATGAACAGTGACGATGCTACAGTGATTGTGCTACAGTGCGTGAATAGTGACAATGAACAGTGACGGTGCTACAGTGATTTCGCTACAGTAGTATTATGCATTTAGCATCATTTGAAGTCAAGTTTGGAGAAGGAAATCATTGGGTATCTGCATCAATGACATTGCTGCAACAAGACGCTTAATACAGGTTCTTTTTAGTTGTCATCGTTTGCATTTTCCCTGCATTTAGCTTGCTAGTCTGTAGTTGGTAAAATTGTTGTCTATAGCTTCATTTCTATTATAAAGAGTGTAACCAAAGTCTGCAAATATCAAAGATCATATCACTGTCTAGAAATTGCATATGTATCTTGAAAGCAAATCAATTTTGTAATGAGTTTTGGAGATATATTTGAAATACTATTCACCAAGAAGTTTGCTTATGACATGTTTGTCAAAATGCCTACCTGTTGTAGGTGTGCATTTGCTTAGGTGGATTTCATGTTAAGTGTTTGACCAAAAGCTCATTGTTGTATATGTTCATTCCATGTAACAATCCTGAGTCTTTGCATTATCATTGGAGTCTGAAATTTACTCATGATATGTTTGACCAAATGTCATACTGTTGTAACAGAATATTTGCATAAAAATAAGTCACTTATTTGCATTGGGAAATCGTAGAAATAATTGAATTTGCATTCTTATTGCACTAGTAGTCATTGGGCATTGAAAGTTGAAGTCTTCTAAGTCATTTCATGCATCCTTGTCATCATATAAACTTAAAACAAAAAGGAGAAATCACTTATCTGCTGAAAAGAGATTGTTCACCAACTGTTTGACGAAATACCTAAGTGAGTGAAACTGAAAATAAAGGCCAAAATTTGCAAGGGTCATTACATATGCATAATATCTTCACTCATTTTCTCAAAGCTATAAAGCAAATATAATGAGGGGTTGAACTAGTAGAACTTGACCCTAGTGTTCAAGCCAACTTCTCAAAGGTGAACTTGTAAATTTATACTACCTTGACAAATTCATAGATTAAGAAGGCAAAGACAAAGAGATACATGTTGTAACTTTTCAACGGATCTTTATTGTAGCCTAAAAATCATTCTTGCATCTAAATACACCCTTCCAACACTCTAATTTAATCCAAAGGGACTCACATTCAACCTATGTGTGTTTTAGGACTACATAGAACTAAAACATTCATCAAATTAAGAGCACTATTTTTTGTACTTAGCAACTAGGTTATATATGATACCAACTAATTCTCCTTTGTTGTTTCCAAAGTAAATGCATATATCCTCATTTAATTTTAGAATATTTATTGATTTTGTCAACCTAACTCCTGATTATTTTCTAGGATAATTAGTGCTTGATTTGATTGTTTTTATTTGTTTATTCTAATATTTATGTAAAAGGGATTTTATTCCTTTACAGTATTAGAAAAATTGCACATGTCTTCTAATGAAACCATATGACAAAAAACCTTAGATTAGTAGGGAAATTTCTTAGCCTTGGATCAAAGATAACCAATAGAAATTAAATATCTAAAATATAAGGGGTCATAATTCTTAAGATTCTAACTTGTCCTCTAGCAATTTATTACACTCCATAAAAATATATTGTTATGCCCCATTTCATAGTTACCAAGTTACTTTTACCTTCACTTTAAATATGATGGAAGATGTTAATTGTAACTTCAATATGTTTGTCAGATGAATGAAATACTGAAATATTCAATAAGATGTTATTGATTTCAAAGGAATGAATATGTTTTATATTGATGGACATATAGATAAATAAATATAAATAGCAATATGATTGAAATATGAATGATTTGATAATGCAAATTATTTATGATGATAATGGATTTCATGTGAATGGCTAACTATTGTTATGATGCACTAAGTTGAGTGCAAAGACAGGTTCAATCCCTAAGATACGAGAGGGGGAGTATCACTCAGGAGAGGAACTTGGTCTGGTAACCTTAATGAGGCCTAAACTGAACTCTCCAACACTCCCATATAGAATGGTTAAGTCGATTTGTAGTTTCAGGAAATTGGTAAGTCATTCCTTAGTATGGTTTGTTCATGTATTAGATAGGTCATGATCTCATTTGAGAGTGTTTAGATTTGTGTTAAGTGCTTGGTTGGTGTAAGCTCTTCCTTATATGTTCCTTATGTAATCAATTAGAAATATATATGTATAATGTATATATATGTATACATAAACATGCCACCAATAAACCCATGCACATAAGTTAATACACACATGAGTATATGTAGGTAGATGTACGTATGCATGCTCATGGACGGATTGCTCATGGGCATAAGAGTATAAAATGGACAAATAGACATGTATATATATTGGATATATACATCACATGTATATGTGACTATCGATAAGTTGGCACATATATGTGAATGATTGTATAAGTAAATGTATATATATGATATATGCAAATATACACATATTGACATACAAGCATGTATTGATGTAATGGGAAGTTCATACACATATATCAATGTATGTGTATATGTACATATGTATATAAATATATACATATAATGATGTTTTTATAAAAGATAGCATGAAAATATGCAATTGAATATTAAATGGTTTATTATTATGATTGATGTTAATGAATATATACATATACATATATATAATAACATATATACATACAAATATATAAGTTTATATACTTTATAAAATGCTCAAGTGAAAGCAACAATAGCATTGTCTTTGTATAGTGCATATAGTATTAAAGCATTGTTTATAACATATGCATATATGTGTATTATAACCATGCCATGGAATAAGGAATTCAATGCATAAAACATAGTTTGGAATCATAGCTTATAAACAACAATACATAATGTGTGTAAATGCAAAGGAAGAAGAGTTTCCCACGTACTTGGAAGTCCATATACATGCATTAAATGTAGTCAACACCTTTGTTAAAGTGTTGAGTATAAAACAAAGACCAATTCAAGAGCTTTAAATGCAGAAACAAGAATATGACTTACTCTACTGAGAAAGAACAACAACCAAATTAATAGGGAGTGAGGAGTTTTGGTGGTGCCAACTTGTGAATTACTTAAACCAAATATAAGTATGTTGCTACAAGTCAATTTTTTGTTGATAAACATGTGCTAAAATGAACTAGTAAAACCATAGTTGGCTCAATAAGAGGTCGATCTATTGTTTTATTTGCTAAGCATTTACTTGAATTGTTGCCACTTTTTTCCTAGAAGTGTTGAGTCAAATTATATTGTTGTCGTGTGGTGTTTATTTTCTTAACATACCTATAGGCATCATTGTCTCATGTTTTTTTATAAATAGATGAGCTATTCTCCTCATTTGGATGCCCAATTCACTTCCATTTCTACTGCATTTTATTTGCTTTGTTCTTGTTGAGAGTTTTTATTGTGAGGAAAGAGTTGCGAAGATGGTTTTTGAGAGATATATTATAAGGGGATTTGAAGAATTGATCTGGGAGGAATTGAGCTAGGAGTCAACTTGTTCAATTGGAGAGCGTATAATAGGCATGAGATTTTATTCTCTCTTTATGTTTTAACTGTTTTGATAAAGCTTGAATGTATTGATTGTTTTTCTTGGAGAAATTCATTAAATTGCTAGAATAGAGAAATGATCTATTTGCTTGTTGGAAAGGAAAAGAATCCAGTTGTTATGATTTCCTTATGAGTGTTTGTACCTATTTCATATTAAGAAGTGGATATTATCAATAGTATTATATTCTAGGATTGATGAAAACGTGAATAGCTTAAAGAAGTTATTTAATACTTTTATACCCTATATAGGAACTCGGATGATGATTTTTTTGTTGTACATAGATAGTATATACTATACTTATAAAGAACATGAAAAGTATTAATGTCATGAGGTGATTTGACACTGTTAATTTATAATGCTAGGAAACCTTGGAAATGATAAAGTTAGCAATACAACAATAGTATTGGTATGAAAGATATGGTAGGATGAGATATCTTATTGTAATCTATACTTGAATTATCACTTGATCATTGCTTTACTTGATTATTGATTGAAACCCTAGGTTGAGATTAACCTACTTGGTTGGGTTGTTTATTTGATCTTTGCTTGAAGCACATAGGTTGAGATTAACCTACATGATTAGATTGATCGTTGATTGTTGATTTTATCTTAGGATTAAGGTAAAACAAGGTTGAGAGTAACCTATGTGATTAAGTTGATCACTTGAGTTTGTGATTTACTATTTGGCTGGAGCCATAGGTGGATTACCCTATTAAGATGGAATTGTTACTTGATTGGTTGCTTTACACTCTTGAAGTGAAGTCATTTTATTGATGAAAAATCTACTTTTTGATTAGTCTTTTATTGGTGAGATTACACTCTTGAATAGGGTCTTTTATTTTTTAGACTATATTTTTGAATAGCATTTATTGATATGGTTATCATTTTGATTGAGGCCATTTATTGTTGGAATCATGTTTTGAGCTAAGGTCATTTATTGATGAGATTATACTTATGACGAGAACTATTTATTGTTGTGATATATTCCTGAAAGGAAACATTTATTGACAAATATATGTGATAAGATGAAGATTATGTAGCTATACTTAGATTATGAAGTTAATATTTGTAAGTTAGAGCCATGAGAGCTCATAGGTTATTTCTAGGAATAGAGTATCCAATGAAGAGATAGCTTATGCATGAGAATTACCTAGTAGAAATAACATTGTAAGTTAAAAAGGGAATAGGTTGTTCCTATGGTTAAAGATTACCTCATGAAGGGATTACCTACGCATAGTGAATAAATGATCTTGAGAAAAATCAAGCTAGGGAAGTGTATGTGATGTAGGATGAATTTTTATATGAAACTTTGGCCAAAGTAGTTAATTTTCCATTGGTTATGCTATCAATTTCACTATGTACCTTTTATGCATGCTAGTTCAGGATTGTCATATAAGATAGGATGTATACAAGTTCTAGTCATGTAGGGCACAACATTGAGCTCAAATAGGCCATAGTTATGAGGTTATCAATCCAACTTAATCTTACCCTATGTGGTAGATATGTGGGGGATTGCATGAGTCTGTGGTTGGTAGAAAAACGCTTGAGTTATATTTGACTTAGCTTAAGACCAATTGTATTAGCTCTAGAATGTATGTACCAATGCAGGGACATTCAGATCATTTGTTCATCTATTGCTAAAGGAAGCTCAGAAGAGTTATGCATGTATCTTGTACCCATTTATATGGAAGGTTGTAATCATGAATGTTAAAATTGAGTTTATTCAATATGAAATCTATATTATCAAAAGATTTGTGAAATTACAATGAAATGCAATAGAAGTTTGGAATAGTGTTTATTTCAATTGTGCGTGTAATTTACTTA